>JAPKLX010000567.1:0-30577 GCA_026898415.1 Leonotis leonurus
TGTTCTGGCTGAGGTGTACATAATTTTGGTTGCTGGTTTTATTTCGGTTGGTTTGCGAAGAGGTTCTGGGATTCTACTTCAGTGTAAGGTAGTCTTCTTACTCTCAATTTCTGACCTTATTATCTTTTGAGTTGGATTCCTTAATTTGGGGTTAAAGAGTGATAGTTATGTTATGGAGATTGAGGGTAATAATCTATAAGTTCAGTTCTAAAAATCAGAGTACATATATATATCTATGCATCAGAATATAGAAATCTATGTGCTTTGTTCTGATCCTAACTTCCTGAAAGCAAACATGTGTTCTGAAACAGTGTATGACTCTAAGTCCTGAACGTATTTGAGAATCTATTTTCTGCATGCTAATTACCATTTCAGATTTTATACTAAGGCAATAAACATTTAGAGAAGTCAGCTGAGACCTAAGTTCCAAGTATGTATATTAGAAGTATATTCTGAATTTTCTAAAATGGTTTGAAGGCTGCAGATTATAAATTAAATCCTTACTCAGTCTAACTCTTAAATAATAGTAAGAGAGCTTACTTCTTGTCCTAATGTTCGGCTGTGAGGTCTTCGAGGTAACTTCTGAGAGAAAAAAAACACAGATTTAGGCTAATGCTAGACTTGTATAATCTGAATGGCCAATATCTTATCTTACCTCAGTGATTCCTTGAAAGGTCTTGGGGTTTAGGATACATGAAATGCTTCTTAACTTGAATCCAGGTGACTAAGAGATTTTCCCTTCTTGGGTGAATGAAGAACTTCTGTTGAGTGTTGGAAAAGTAGTGAAAGTGAGTGTTGGGGTAGATATAAGAGAGTATTTGGTTCAAACCTTCCGAGGTGAGTGAATGGTTTTGAAGAACTAAGGTTTTGTCTAATGGTTTCTAAGTGTATAAGTAAGAAAGATTGCTATTACATTCCTATGTATCTCCTACTTTACTTACTCTAGTCATCTAAAGCATAGACTAACTTGAGTGGTTGCTTTGATTATGCATTCTGAAATGTTGACTTCTGAGACATATAATAATGCAGGAAATCTTCTATGGTGCAGGAAAACAGATTGTGCAGCGTGGGAGAAGTGCAGCTCGTCCTGTAGCCTTGCTGCCTTCCACTTCCCTTGCCTTCTTTGGTCGGATCACTGGATGAACTCCCAGTAGTTGCACTTTAATGCAGGTAGATTTGTGCAGGGTAGATATCTAGTAGTTATGAAAGGGGATTTTATGGGATTCTTTGTCCAAATGTAATAGTCTAGGCTTTGGGAACTATAGATATATTTATAGTGTAGTAGCTTAGTACATCTAAGTACATAGCTAAATTCAGTATTCCTCTTCTTCTTCTCTCGGTTGATTTCGTAAGATACAGGCCTATATATATAACTATATGCAGTGTACTATTCTCACTCTAATTTAATCAAATTTCTATGTTCATGAAAAGTATATATATATATATAGATGTATATACCTTCTATTAGTAGTTTGAAATATACTAACTCCCATTTCATTTGTAGCATGATTTACTATCTTACAACTTATTTAGAGTTTGCCTTCTATTTTCCAATCAACAACACTTAAGTACATGATTTATGATTACCATAAGATTCAATACCTTAAACATACTTCTGCACTCGTACCTATTTATTAATCGGTTGATTAATAAAACTAGAACTCATAATCTCCTTTACACATAAATTTTATAAAGGCTAAATCATATACTCTCCCGTAGTGTATAATTTACACTACAAAACTCCAAATTCTTAGCTAAGAATTTAATTAACACATCAAGCTTCCATAAACGAGTCTGCACCTAAATAATTATTTGGCTCGTTACTCTAATTAATCCCATCATCACAGCAACTTGCACAATATTAAACGCTAAGTAGAAGACTATAATGTTCACGGGAATGATTGCTACTAATATCAATTAGCTAATTGACAAAATACAAGTTATAGAACGAAATTTTGTTATCCCGATTTTCGATACACAATTTAATCGAAGAAATTTTACGGGCCATTACAAGAGAGCTGCAATGTTGGGATAAACGATCTATGTTCTGTGATCGTTTACTCGAAATGGTTCAAGTCTTCAAATATTCTATACTAGAGAACAACTTAGTTCAATAGAGCAGGTGGTTGTTCTAACCATCTGTTCTTTTACATTTGCAGCTGTTCTGTATACTCTAGAAAGTACAGATCGTTCCTATAAGTGAGTGTGAAACCACAAACTCCCTTTTACAATGTTGATATGATAAACTCTATTCTAGAAATATATCTAAAACCATGACAAGTAAGGGACAACTAGCTGTTGGATTTAGGGACAAATCGTTATAAAAAAGATATGTTCCTAACTAAAACCAACTAGTTGTGTACAATGAATATGTACTTGTCGATATCATGATCAATATGTCCAGGAAAACTTTATAAGAATAATACAGATCGTATAACTAACGATATGCTCCTTTTATAGTTAAGTTGTTCCTTAAAAGATAATATTGACCACTTGGATTTAGGGATTTAAAATTGACTAAGTGTTGTTTCGAGAAACATCATCAAAACATAAACAAATTCGTGAGGTTCCCAACAAAAAATATAGATATACCATATCATATATATACACGTTATATATATATATATAATTATATGTGTGTATATAATACTTTCTAATTTGTTATTTGATCATAACTTTTGCATATTAAGTTCATTTTTTTATATATTATATATTAAATTAAAACTCTTTTCAAGATCTTTAATTTAAGATGCATATTGTAAATATTTTTTGTGAATGTAATACAATAATTTTAGGAGAAAAAGGTTATAGGTGAGAGAAAATAAAAGTAGTTATTTAATTGATATTTTAAAAACTATTTAATCTAATATGCATATTGTTTTTGCCATTGAAGTTGAAATTATTTACAAAATCGAAATCGAAATCGAAATCGAAATGAACGTTTCCTGTTTTATATATACTACTTGTATTTGTACCCGTGTGATACACGTAAAAAATATAATTATAATCTAATAATGTTTATCATTTGATTTGATGAGTTTTTCATTAGTGCATTGAAAATGTATTGTTGTAAATAGAGTTGGCAAAATTGTTAGGCACCGCTTTCTTAAATTTTGAAGTTCGTCTAAACTTGCTCGAAAATTTTCAAACCTATAAATATAATACTCAATTTGGTCGGACGGATTTTACCCGTTCATGTAATTTACTATTTTTTAATTGAATAAATATTTATACAATAAATATTTTTACTTGAAAAAAATATTGAGAAAAAATATTTTTATTTTAATGCTTCAATGTTATATTTTTAAAATTTTAATTAAAAATATAATTAAAAGATTTATATTGTTTATAACAGGAACACCTCTTCAAACTCGAAATTTAATTGACTATAAATTTTTTGTTGGATTTTTCGGGCTCGATTATTCTCGTACCACAATTTTTGAAGCTCAGCCCAATCCAAACCATGACTATTTCAAGCGAACAGATCGGGTCGGGCTTTCCATATGTTATGACAGTTCTATTCATGCATATATTGATGAATAAATTATTACTAAAACTGATAGTTTATTAAAAAAAATATTTTAACATATTTCTTAACAATCCAAATAAATTATCTGTCATACTATATGATTAATAATATTAGTCTATAAATTTTGATTTATATTTGAAATAACTTTTATGTAATAAATAAGAAAATATCTCAATAATCCATTTTAATAAATTAAGAGGTGTGATTTTTTTGACAAATGAACTAATCTAAATATATATATATATGTGTGTGTTTGTGTGTACGCATGCGCGTGCATATCCCTATTCTAATGAAATATAGTCTTAACCATTAATTTTAGATTAATAGAGGAGATATTTTCTTTTTTATTATCATTCATAATTTATTTTTTATATAAACTTAATCCATATATATATACTCACATCTTTATTCGTTATATATAATTTTATAAAATATATAAATTAATAAAATAATAACATAATTTAATAAATAAAACTAAAATAAATTAATTATTGATAATATGAAGAAAGAAAAAAATAATAACAAATAAATATAAAATAGAACTACATTATATATAGATTTTTATTCATTTATAGTGACATTTTGGTCACAGTTGTGTAACTGGAAAAATTTCAATTAGTTTGAAATATAAATAGTTTTCAATGGATTTGATATACTAAAATTGAGTATAGTAATTTTTATGAGTGTATTATGTTTTTCTATACTTTAAGCAAATGTATATTTAATAATGATCTCACATATTGTCACGTCCCCATTTCACTTCTTTAAGTAAAATCGAGGAAAACGTGACTCGAAATAAAAATACGGATAATGAAACAAAACGAAAGCGTTTACTTGAATGAGGATCGGGAAACACCTCAGAATAAGTGATTATAACAACATCTTGAAATATAAAAAAAACGAGCATAAGTCTGAAATACATAGTTCGAAGGCAAGATAGATAGCTAATAAGTTCCTGGGTCTAAAACAAAAGTCTGGCAGCGGAAACTGGATCAATTTCTAAGTCTACATGTATGAAGACATGTAAACCCCCAAGAGTAATTGCTAATTGAGTTCGACAAAACCATCGCTGAGCACTCCTCCTTTACATCACAGCTCAACCTGCACATTTATAAATACATGCAGGGCTGAGTACAAAAGTACTCAGTAGGCACATGCCGAAATCGCATTCATACATATATATAATTGTCATTGCCGTAACATAGTGCAACATAGGGATTTTTGTCACTCAAGAACCTATGTTCACTAAAAATTCTTGTGTGATCTTAAAATTCGACTGATCAGTCTAAGTTCTGGAGTAATCATACATATCTGTAATTCTGTGTGTCGAGAAAGTGGCCACTTTCCGCGAACACTGAACCGGCCAACCCGCTAAGATGACTCACGGTTCTGGTGTACACTAGCCTCAAAAGATATAAATCTTTAAAAGCCCGAAATCGATTAACTGTTCAACTGTAATACCCCGATAATTAAAAATCCGAATAAAAGAAAAAAAAAATTATGAATAAACGAGGGATTCAAAATCCGTTGAAAGTTTAAAGACTCGAATTAAATAATAGAACTCCTAATGTGAATTAAAAATCATTTCAGAAATTTCTGAAATCAAGAAAGAAACCGAGAAAATTCGGTTTGACGTTTATCGTCATAATTTAAGTTCGAGAACTCGTATCGAAGCAGCGTCTGTTTTTCCATTCAATTATTTTACGATACGGAGATAAGGTGAAAAGTTAATAATTCCGACTTTCGGAAGAATGATGTAATTATCGAGAAATCACTATTCATCATTTTGAAAGAGACGAGATAATTTTATTATCTTTTAAAGTTAAGTCCGGAATGTTTTTCTAAGAGAGTCGAGATTTTCCAGAATGTTTTCGAGAACATTATTTTATCGAGAAGTCGAGAACCCGGACTATTAGTACGTTATTATAACGGGTAACAAGAGCAAATAGAGGATTCATTCGAAATTAGATATTTTGGAAAATTAGATATTTTCAAAAGTAGATATTTTGGAAATTAGATATTTTCAAAATTAGATATTTTGAAATATCTAAGAGGCGAAATACGGGATTCAGTCAAATGCCCGGATTTGAAGTTCGAGCCGAGATATGGACACAGCGCGATAATTTACATACACTTTTATCGCGATACGGACCATACGCGAAAATTTTATTTTCGCCGTCAGTGAATAGTAGAACCGAGAACTCGAGAACTTGAGAAATCGAGAAATAAGCATTTTCTCGATTTACGTGCAACTCGATCGGGCCAAAACCCGACTTTAGTTCACGAGAGATGAAGATATTTTTAACGAGTAAGATAGTCGAGTGTGTTGACTCTCGTTTCAACCGAGATAGATAAATAACAAAGAATCGGATCGAAAATATCTAAAAGACGTTTTGGACCCTGGATAATTAGATATTTTATGGGCAACTTGTGGCCTATAAAAGACCACAAAGTCACCCCCAAAATCAGATTTCACGTAAGTGAGGCAGTAGCTTTTGGGCGTGAGGGAAAGGAGGAAAAGGAGGAGGAGCTTTGCTCCGATTTTCGTCCCGTTCGTCTCGTTCTTCTGATTTCTTCGAAATCTAATCCGATAGAAAGGTAGCCCTCGATCTTACCTACGTTTCTACGGTTTTATTTTCATATTTTGAGCATGAGAAAAAAATGAAATAGGGGCTGCCCTTTTCGATTTTTATCGGGTCGAACCCGAATCGAAAAATGTCGATAATTAGTGTTGCTCGTATGAGTTAGATGAACGTGTGTTTTAAGTTTCGATAAAATCTAAGCATGTTAGGTTTTGAGAAGTTAATTTGAACTTGTCGTTTTATATGTTTTCGATTTTTCTCGGATGAATCGAATAGACGAGCATGTATGTAGGTTATAATTGAGTATGTTTTAAAAAGAAAATGAGTGCGGACGACAGTTTCTGCCGGATTTTCTTTCGTCATTTTAAGTACAGAATGAGTAGAATTTTTACATAATAAAATACTAGATCGAGTTAGGAGTAATCTCCAACTTGAATCACCCCGTTTCGTTGTGTTTTCGAATTGTTATGAATTTTTCAAAATGGTTGCACAAACTGTCAATTCTAGCGAAAATCTGGAAATTAGCTAACTTTGAAAATTTGTGAAAAATAGAGTAAAATGATTTTATGTGTTTTGTCTTCGAATTATAAAACTCTACGATGTTATGGTCCCTTTAAAGTTTTATTCGTTACAATTGGAAATATTTCCAATTTATTATGATTTTTCAAAGTCAATTGTGCAGTTTTCGACGTTTTAGTTCAAACGCGAAACAGGGGGTTGATTTCCGAATTTTTATGAATTTTTCTGCAATGATTTTGAAAATATTTCCTAAATGAAAGTTGTTCCTTTAAATGTCTTGAACTTATATCTCGAAATTTAGAATTTTTGAAGTACTTTCGAACGTTCAAAATCGAGTTTAACTCGGACTGCGCAAGTGGAAATGTTTGAAAAGTGGAAATGTTGAAATGTTTGAAATGTTGATTTGTTGTTGTTGTTACGATTTGAGAATTAGTTGGGATAAGTTCGAGTGGAGGAACGGAGTCCTCACTCGAGAGAGAGTTGAATGGGGCAATGTTGATGTGTGTTAGTTGGTTTACTCGTTTTGATTAAACGAGGGATAAGTTGAATGAACGTATAGGTCATGTCGATTTTTCGACCACGTTATGTTCAAAACCTTATAATTCCCTCCTTGTTAGTACTCTTTATAAGACGTACGTTATAACTAAATGAATTAGGGTTATTCCAGAATCATTTAAGCCGAGTTAAGAGAACCGAGAATAATTCTCAAATAACAAAGGATAATAATTCCTTACACTTAGCGAATATTAGATGCGCTCGAAAATATTATCTCACTCGAGGTTTATTTAAAGGGTACGACGAAAGGTCAGGACCGCAGTTCGAGAACGAAGCAGTCGTCAGTCCAGACGGTCCAGGTAGGCTTTCTTTTACAAATCAAATCGTATGCGTTGTACCAAATTGTTATTTTCGCTTTAGAAATGCTTTAGAATTTAAAATGTTATGAAGTATTGCATTGTCGAAAATATTTATATTTTGGTATGATGCGTATCTGTTGAACAATTAATCGATTTCGGGCCTTTAAAGATTTATATCTTGAAGGTTAGTGTACACCAGAACTGTGAGTCATCTTAGCGGGTTGGCCGATTCAGTGTTCGCGGAAAGTGGCCACTTTCCCGACACACAGAATTACAGATATGTTTGATTACTCCAAAACTTAGACTGGCCAGTCGAATTTTAAGATCACACAAGAATTTTTAGTGAACATAGGTTCTTTAGTGACAAAAATCTCTATGTTGCACTATGTTACGGCAATGACAATTATATATGTATGAATGCGATTTTGGCATGTGTCTACTGAGTACTTTTGTACTCAGCCCTGCATGTATTTATAAATGTGCAGGTTGAGCTGTGATGTCAAGGAGGAGTGCTCAGGGATGGTTTTGTCGAACTCATAGCAGTAACTCTTGGGGGTTTACATGTCTTCATACATGTAGACTTAGAAAATGATCCAGTTTCCGCTGCAAACACTCTTTTCAGTATTTAGTATTTCTAGACGTTTTGTTTCGCGCACGAAATCTTATTCATTGAAGTACTTATCATGTATTCACCTTCGAGCTATTAACCATTATTCTTATTCATTTCTATATTCTATTTCCGAGTCACGGTTATACCCATCATTACTACAAGTTAGTGAAGGTGGGTCGTGACATCAACAGATACGCATCATACCAAAATATAAATATTTTCGACAATGCAATACTTCATAACATTTTAAATTCTAAGCATTTCTAAGCGAAAATCATACTTTGGTACAACGCATGCGATTTTATTTGTACAGAAAGCCTACCTGAACTGCTTCCTTGTCTAGGATCTGAATTCTTTCTCGTTTAGTATTTCCTTCTTCCGTAACCTTAATCGTAATTAAGAGGAAGATACTCCTTGTGAGTATATAATTTACTTTATAAAATGAAATAATATTCTATTATTTCCTTAATTATTTAAATTACTTACTCGACTAATATTCGAGTACTCATAATTTCTATACTATTTCTGTAGGATTTTAAATCAATCTTTGATTTATTAAATCCTTAATTATTTTATCCCATTAGAAATTCTAGACTTGGCCCAAAATAATTCTAACACTTCCACTTTCAACATTAATAATCCGAGCCCATAATTTCGGCCCAACTATTAATTAATTCTGGCCCATTAAGATTAACTAATGTTGTTCTAATTTAACTCTAACCCCTAATTAACTAATCACTCATCTAAAATAAATAATTCTATAATTCTTAAAACCTTAGTCTTGAATTGAACTAAGTTTCTAATTACCAAATCGAGCTAAAACCAATTATGAAACGAAATAATTTGGTTTCATCATTTGAATAATCTTATTAATTCAAAACTAACTCACATAATATCTATCATTATTCCATTAATTTAAAAGATGCACGAAACAATAGCTACTAATATCGATTAGCTTTTATTACAAAATTTTCTTATCCTGATTTTCAGTACATGGTAATTATTAGTAAATTAGCGGGACATTACACATATACAAGTTTTGGATCACATAAGAAAGAATCTTCATACGAGAAATGAGAAAATATCTAAATCATCCATTTTAATAAATTAATGGTTGTGATATTATATATAAATTAAATTTCATTTAAAAATTAACTTCTTCAATTAAAAATAATAAAAAATATTTAAATTTAATTTAATTGATCTCAACCATTGATTTTAGATAAATTCATTTGTATTTATTGATCTGCTTTTCATATCAACCTAACCCCATGTATAAATATGTAATTATATAGATATTTACTAAATATCATTAGTTTTTTATAATTATAAAAATTATACTAAAATAAAATTATGTAACAATTTAAACATGAATATATATTGAAAAAAAACCCATATATAATAGATATATTTGAATTCATTAATACTTGTTAGATTTTTAAATAAAATACAAATTTTTATTATATAAAAAAATAATTTGATCTAATTTTATGTAACAAATTATAATTTAAAATTAATTATAAAATTATCATTTAAATTGATTTGATTTAAATATATTTTTATTTAAATTATAAAATTGTCATTCAAAGTCGATGCATATAAATATTTTATGTTTTTTTCTTCAAAATCATCCTATATTGTTATATAATTATGTACATGCTTTTACTTAAAGCGTATAATACATTGAAAGAATTTTGTTTTTAGTGCACAATTACAACATGTTGAAAAATATCAATGCATTAAAAAAGAATATATTGCATCTGATAAATTTTAAATTAGTACACTGAATATAAATTTTCAAAGTGCATTATAACAAACTAATAATAAAAATACTAGTTGTTTCAACTTATTTTATTAAGTTACTCGCAAGAGAACGAATTCGTTATAAATTAATAAGTTAACTCTAAGTCGTATTCTCAAGGAAGGCTAAGCAGAGTTTTATCTACGTTACAGAACAGAAAGCAATTAAAAAGAAGGGGTTTTGATTTTTTTAACTAATCTAATTAATCTATCTAAGCGAATGAAATTAAAGAATTTAAAACCTTAGACTAATAGTGTTTTCTCTCGTGGTTTAAACCCTAGAAAAATTAAAAGCGAAGCCGAAACTCTAACAATAGTGTGTGAAGAGTTTAAATAGGAAAAGGGAAATCCGCCAAGGTAGCGACCGCTAGGGGATAGCATTCGCTACCCCCGTATTCTGTCTTGAGAAGGCTGAGGAGGGGTAGCGGGCGCTTGGGGGTAGCGCTCGCTATCCCAATGTTCTGCCCAATATTGATCTTCCAAGGGGCCAGCGGCCGCTAGGGGGTAGCGGTCGCTAGCCCCATGTTCTGCCCTGGTTCAGCTCTTTGACCTAGCGAGCGCTAGGGGCTAGCACCCACTAGGTCCACTCTCGGCCAAGTATGCAATTTCCATATTTTCTTCGTCTTTTCGTCTCCTTTCTCTTGTCAAGCCTCATTAATCATTTTTGTCTATTCTCACCTACAATGTAGCATATAGAAGACCAAAGCATCAACTCGAACAATAAAAGTAAGCATTATAAGACCAAAAGCACAATAGAAACGAGACCGAAAACGTATAAAACAACCTCCCACACACAATACCTTGTTTGTCCTCAAGCAAGTCTAAGCTTAACATGATATGGAGATTTCAAAACAAGAAACAAGTTTGATCATGCAACAACAATCATATTCATCAGGAGTACTCAAAAAGGGATCATAAGACTATACATGAACCACTACTACGTGTTTCCCTCAAATGTGCAACTTCAATCCGATTAAACTCAACAACATATGCAAATTCGGCTTTCAATTGCTCATAAGCTAGACTTTGAATTTTTAACTATTCAAACCATTTTTAGGAATCAAACCGCATAGAATTTTTTTAGTGATATATAGAACATTGGTCACTAGGTGTGATTTTCGGATAAATCGAGTATCCCAGTGTTGTTTCTCATACCCATTCCTCGAATTCAAGATTTCTTTCGATTTATCACAGGAAGAGGGGTAGAGTTCTTATCACCTATTCAAACGGTTCAAGTGATTCAATATCAAATTAAAAGGCCATTCGAGCTAAATTTCGAAAGAGTGGGTTATATGGCCAAAAATCACGAGATATAAACATTTAGAGGTTATCTAAAGTGTTCTCGTGTGGTTTCCCATGCTCATGGTTTCCAGAGGAGCAGAAGCCTCCCAACTCAATCTCACAAACAACACAATTAACAAACAAGTCTAGCCAATAAGCAATCTTAACCAATCACAAAGCTACGAGCTATCACATCAATTCATCACACAAAGAGTAACCCACGACAGTTAGGATCAAAATGTAACGCTTATCACCCAATCATTAACTCAAAACGACAATTCATGTCATCAAGCATAATCAACAAGTTCTCATCAAAAGCGATCACTAATCATATCAAGCTCCAAAGTGCAATTAGACAAGCATGTATACACAACTACATAAGTCTAAAAATACGCCGCATACTACAAATTAATGCATGCACACCCCCCCCCCCCCTCAACATAGAGATAAGCAATGTCCTCATTGCTACAATAAGAACAAGAGAGAGAGGGGAAAAAAAACTACCCGATACAAGATGATGCGGCGATGATGAAAGCTCGAGTAGTTGTAAAGAGCCATACCTACAAAAGAAACACCAAAAGAAACCAAAACAGCAACAAAAGGAAATAACTAAATGAAAACAACCCGGACACACACGAAAAATAAAAAGAAAGAAAAACATACTAAACAGCAGTGAGAAGTGACTGTTGATCTGGTGGTTGAGGAGGATCAAAGAGAGCCTAGTTCAACCACTGAGCATTTAGCTCGACAATCCGGTGGTTGTTCTCGACAACCTGTTGCTCTATCCTCCGCTGACTCGCTATCATCGAGGTGTTGTACCCTCTAAAGTCATGGTAGAAAGTACGAGCCATGGAGGGTGAATTACGCCGAATGAAGTACGCTGAAAATTTCGCCGAAAAGTAGCGGTGGCGGCAGCGAGCAGGTGGCATCCGGCGGTGGTGGAAGGAGTCTCCGGTGGGTTGAAATGAGTGGTTGTAGAATTGGGTAAGAGATATGGTGGATGGCAAAATCAAGGAAGGAAAGGTGGAATGATTGAGAAATTTTGATGGAGGGTTTGGGAGAGGTGTGCATCGGGTGAGCGGGAAAAAAAGGGGAAGAAGATTTTTGGGATAAGATTTGTGTGGAGGAAGGAAGAAAGAGAGGCGTGGGATAAAGGAAGAATAAATATGGTTTCGCAGGGGGTAGCGGCTGCTAAGTGGGGTAGCGGTCACTACTCTTGTGTGCTTGAGGGCTGGGATCAGCCGAGGGCTAGTGACTGCTTCGACCTTGGCTTCTGATCTGAAGCTCTCTTTCAAACTGGAATCCTACACAACAGAGACCTCGGCAAAAGTATCAATAGAATCAATGAATGAACAATCCTCAATAGAACTAACAGAGGTCATAGCCTTGTGCTGATGCACGGAAAAATAAACTTTCTCTCCTAACACTGACATCTTAATATTACCATTCTTAACATCAATCAACGTGTTAGTAGTCGCCATAAATGGTCTACCTAGCAATAAAGTATGATCACGCTCATTCTCATGCACATCGCCTATCTCAAGGACAACGAAATCCATAAGAACAATCAATACACCAACACTAACAAGAATATTCTCAATAATACCTCTAGGATATCTAACAGAACAATCAGCTAATTGTAAACTCATGCGTGTAGGTTTCAATTCACCTAACTCTAATTCCTTAAAAATCGAGTAAGGCATAAGATTAATACCAGCACCTAAATCGAGCATGCCTTTAACAGTCTTACCATTCCCTAGAGCGATGGGGATGACGAAACTACCTAGATCTCACAGCTTTTGTGAAAGAGGCTGCTGCATAATGGAACTAGCTACCTCGGACACCATCACGGACTCGTCATCAGCAAATCTTCTCTTCTTGGAGGCAAGCTCTTTGAAGAACTTGAGATAAGATGGAACATTTCTAAAGACCTTCAATAGGGGCAATTTCACACGCACTTGAGAAAGCATTTTGTAGAAGTCCTTGAATTTTTGTTACAGCTTCTCATTCCTCAGTCTGCTCGGGAAGGGAATCGGTGGCTTATACGTATTGGCCGTCTTGTGCAACTGAATAGTTGGCTGCTCTGGTTCCATCTCCTTTTCCTTCTCTTTCTCTTCCTCCACTTTTTCTTCCTCAGCTTCCGGGAGCTCCACTTTGTTATCCACATGCTTGCCACTACGTAGAACAGTAATAGCTTGTACGTGGTGTGACGTATGTCCCTGTCCCGGTATCCTCCCGGTCTGTTTCTGCTGCTGCATCTGATTCATAGCTCCAGATATTTGCCCCACTTGATTGTTGCCTCTTGAGCTTCCCTTGCCAACTTTCTTTCCTGCATGAAAGCGACAAAGCTATCTTCCAGCGCTGATTTAGGTGGAGCAGTTGGCCAGGATGTCGACGGGAAGGGTTGCTGCAATTGTGGTGGAGGCTGCTGGAACTGTGGCAAAAGTTGCTGGAACTAGGGTGCCTGCTTCTAAAACTGAGGCAGCGAAGGCTGGGGGCAGCTGTTGAAATTGAGGTGGCGGCTGCTGATAATGCGGTGAAGGTGGATAATACCCTGGCTGATGTGGGTAATATGGTTGTTGTGGTGGATAATACTCATGCTGAGGTGGGTAGTACTGCTGTGGAGGTGCTCGTTGGACAGGAAAGTTCGATCATTGCCCTTGATTTGGCCCCTTCCATGTAGAGCTATTTTGTGCTTTCCATCCTGAAGTCTGCTGGACTGGATGTTGCTCGAATGGCGGGCGTGGCGGAAATCCCTGTGCAGCATAAACTTCTGCCTCTCCTTCATAAGTCATCTCCGCCATTTTGGTGCAGTGATCCTCATTATGAGTGAGATCACCACAAATAGGGCACGACTCGGGTGTGGGCTCGTGCTTGGCCACTGCAGGGGCCTTACTCATCTTCAACTCATGGAGCTCTCGCATCATATCGGCCATCTGCTTCTTGAGGTCTGGGCTCATTCCAATCTCTCGAACTTCAACTCTCTTAGTCCGTGAGGTTTTCTGCTGCGAATTAATGGCTAGAGTCTCGAAAATCTCGATCGCCTCCTCAACTGTCTTCTCAGATATATTTCCTCCAGCTACTGTATCGACCATGAACTGATAAGTATGTTGCAACCCATTGTAGAAAATCTGCCAAAGGAGTTCTGGCACAATTTGATGGTGCGGGCACTGCTGCTGGAGTTCTCTGAATCTGTCAAGTGTCTTGTGAAAAGGCTCGTCAGGATCCTGAGCAAACTGCATGATCTGAAGTCTGATCTGCTGCGTCTTATGGTTCAGATAGTACTTGAGCAAGAAGGTAGTACTCACAGCTTTCCAGTTGGGTAACGATCTTGCTGGAAGTGAGAGATACCACGACTTCGCCCTATCCTTGAGTGAATAAGGGAAGCACTTCCTAAGTAGCTCATCCTCGGTGATAGTCTGGAGTGGAATAGACTGGACAGCTGTATAGAACTCCCTGATGAATAGGAGTGTGTCTTCGTTAGGCAGCCCATAGAATGATGGAAGCAAGTTGATATAGTTGTGCTTCAACTCATAGTTCCTCCTCGCGGCAAAGAGTACGATAGCGGATGCGGTGATGCCATAGGTTGGCCTGGCAAAGTCTCCGAGTTTCCTAGGTGCTTCGTCTTCCTCAGCCATTATTACTAGTTTTTCTTCGAATAATGAGGCGAGATTGACGACGTCTCTATACCACTCCTCAAGCACGACTTCTCTTCTATTGATGTTGCCAACGTAAGACACCAACTCTTGTCTCAAGCTTCGGCGACCTAGCATACACAAACCAAAAGAAGATCAAACGCACCTTGCGGGAGAAAAAGAATACGAAAAGAAAAAATAAAGAAAAATAAAATGCAACGCAAATAAATGCCTAAAGCCCTCCCCGGCAACGGTGCCAAAATTTGTTTCAACTTATTTTATTAAGTTACTCGCAAGAGAATGAGTTCGTTATATATTAATAAGTTAACCCTAAGTCGTATTTTCAAGGAAGGCTAAGCAGGGCTTTATCTACGTTGCAGAGCAGAAAGCAATTAAAAAGAAGGGGTTTTGATTTTTTTAACTAATCTAATTAATCTATCTAGGCGAATGAAATTAAAGAATTTAAAATAAGAATTATTTAGACGGAAATTAATAAAGCAATTAAATCTTAAATCTAAGAACGAAGAATTAAAGAAACTAAATTTAAACATGCCTTGAATTGATTAAATAACATGATTGAAAGGTTTAGATTAACGAATTGTGAATTAATCAAGAAAAGAACAAGAAGAAAAGAGAGCATAAAGTAATAAAGAAAGCAGTAAAAGAACTCACGAATTGAAAGGGAAATAATGCATTAAAGAACACCGGGTTTGAATCACGAACGAATCCACAACGAAATTAGAAAGACAAATAACGGAATAGAAAATCTAGACTAGTAGTGTTTTCTCTCGTGGTCTAAACCCTAGAAAAATTAAAAGCGAAGCCGAAAATCTAACAATCGCGCGTGAAGAGTTTAAATAGGAAAAGGGAAATCCGCCAAGGTAGCGACCGCTAGGGGGTAGCGTTCGCTACCCCCGTTTTCTGTCTTGAGAAGGCTGAGGAGGGGTAATGGGCGCTAGGGGGTAGCGCTCGCTACCCCAACGTTTTTTCCAATATTGATCTTCCAAGGGGCCACCGGCCGCTAGGGGGTAGCGGTCGCTAGCCGGTTCAACTCCTTGACCTAGCGAGCGCTAGAGGCTAGCGCCCGCTAGGTCCACTCTCGGCCAAGTATGCAATTTTCATATTTTCTTTGTCTTTTCGTCTCGTTTCTCTTGTCGAGCCTTGTTAATCATTTTTGTCGATTCTCACCTACAATGTATTATATAGAAGACCAAAACATCAATTCGAACGACAAAAATAAGCATTATAAGACCAAAAGCACAATAGAAACGAGACCGAAAACTTATAAAACACTAGTAAATAAACATAATTACAATTTAATTAATATTAATAAAACATATTACCGCTTCAACGAAATTAACCAATAATAAAAAAGAACATACAAATTTTACTTTTAATGATTTATAATTGTATGAGCATCTTAGTTGCTTCAATCTCACTAATTGTAGCTCTATAATCCTGCAACATGCAACTAAGATGCATCAATTATAATGTAATTATGTATCATATAAAAACAATCCAATAATAATGCATTTTGAAATATGCTAATATGCATCTTAAAACAAAGTCTATGCATAAATTGTCTTGGAAAAATTGTTAAAGTGTTTTTATTCAAAATTTAAAATTAAATTATATTTCTTTGCATGTCAGTAACTTTGCATTATGCAAGTTCAATATATGCATTAATAAATACTCCTTCCGTCCCCCAAAGATCTTCCCACTTTGACCCGGCACGGGTTTTAATAACATATGTTGACTTTGGTTGTTAAAGTATAAAGTAATAGTAAAATGATGTTAGTGGAGAATGGGTCCCACAAAAAGTAGTATGATATGTAAGATATTGTGAGTGGATAATGGGACCCACATTAAATAAGATGGATAAAATAGAAGGTTTCCAAAAATAGAAATAAAGTGGGAAGAAAGATGGGGGACGGCCAAAAATAGAAGAGTGAGAAGATCTTTGGGGGACGGAGGGAGTATTAAGCAATGCATATGAATAACAAAGAAAGAAAGAAAGAAAGAATAACTAACTTATAACGTAATGCATTGGACCATACAAATTGATCTATCAAAAATAGATCATTTCAAATTTGGTCTTGATTCGTTGTCCAATATTACACATAAAACAATCTATAAGCTTCAAAATCATCGTTAATATAATTTGTTTAATGCATTGATATAAGGCTTCAAAAATATCATAATAAATATCAACATCTTGTAAGCAATGACACAAATTGCTTACGGAATATTATTTTTGATTTTTTCTAGAAAATTTGAATATTATCTTGAAATCTTAGATATTCAAATCTTCTGATTTTGGAAAGATATTGGATGTGAAAGGAATAGCGTGAATATTGGATAATTAGGATTATATTGTTTTCCTTTTTCACCATTTTCTATTTATTTTGTATTGAAAATAATTTTTATTTTTAATTTTATGCATCAAATCTAAAGGTGTTCACGGTTACGGTTCGGAACCAAATCGCCGGTTCACAGTTCCGAATTTTCGGAACCGGAACCGAACTGTAGTTGTGGACGGTTCATGGTTTGAAATCGAACCGTGTAGGACAGTTCCGGTTACGGTTCCAAACCGTCGGTTACGGTTTCGAACCGTCTAAAAAATTAATGCTAATATATTTAAATTTTTAAAATTTTAAATATATACCAATGCATATCATCATTTAATTTTGTATCACATAATTACCTTTTTAATATAATACTATAATTACTTGGTAAATATTTATTTTAATTTAGTGTTAATTATATATAATATCCATACAATAATATATTAATAATGAAATAAAAAAAAATTGATGTGTTATTATGTCATAAACGAATACATTAACGAAATGAAATAAAATAAAATGTTAATATTCATAAATATAACAATACAAGATGAACACTAATAAAAAGTTAATTATTTTAATTTATAATATTAGGGTTTACTTAGGTTCTCATCTAGTTAAGTTTTATTTTATTTAATTATTAATATATTCATAAGTTTTAATGTGTTATTATAAATTATAAAAAGATTATTATAAAAAATGACTCTTTATAATATAAGAAATAAATTAAATTTAATAATAAAAAATGATACAGTTTCAAATTGACAATTACGGTTCCGAACCGCCGGTTCACGATTCTAAAATTTTGGAATTGTAACCGAACCATTGTCTACACGGTTACGGTTCGAAATCGAACCGTTGGGTACGGTTTCGGTTCCCGAAACCGCCGATTACGATTCGATTACAGTTCAGTTTCGGTTCCTTTGAACACCTCTAATCAAATCTAAACCATTAAAAGTAATAGGATCTTGAATCTATATACATTCTTATTTCTCATCTTAAATGTCATTCTCACCGTACCCATATATATATATATATATATATGATACAGTTCATATACAAAGTGACTTTTGGGTATAAAATAGGAAGTGATCCCAACCATTTATTTTAGTAGATCAACGGTTATGATCTATTCAAATTTATTGATTTTTAAATACATTAAAATAATCCAAAAATATTATGATAAAGACATTTATGTAATTAAATTGGATAGAGAAAATAATCAATCCCACTAATTAAGGTAGTAATAGGCGGTTATATTCAGGAGAGAAAAATATATCTCCTTCATTTATGAGGATGATATTTAATTTCTTGCTCAATGTTACAGGCGATCATTCTCCAGAAACCGGACCTGCTCCGAAGTCAGCCGCTTCCATGAGTTTATCATCGGAGTCCTCTTCTTTCGAACGGCTGCATTCGTTGCGTTTCATACATTTCCTTCTCTTTCCTCGCGCTTGTTCGAAGTTCATCATTGATGCAGCACCTGTAACAAAGAGGATATAGGTTTAAAATTATCCAGAAATCTGAAGGAGATTGAAGGGCAAGGCGGCGGCGGGGAAGCTGAGGTGGAATAGCACGATGAAGATGACGAAGTAGAAGAATGAGAAATCGGCCTCTGAGTTGTACCTATCAAATTTTGAATCGTGTGACCACTCGATGTTGATAATGACTCCTCTACTTGGACATGAGCATCTCCGGCGGCAAATACGGCATCCACAACGGCCATCTCTCATGCCGACGGCTCGCAACGCGGCTAGTTGAATATACCTGCATATGTTTGCATCAACGAAGTTCATATTTGCATAAAAATACTTAAATTTTTGCAATTTTTATACGTTGTAAAATATTAGTGCAAAATTGACTGTTATTGCACTATTTACGTTGCACCGCATATATATGTGGATTGCATTGTGATATACGTGTAATTGCAGTATTATTTCATATTAGTACCGTTTAATAATATTATGTTGCACCACATATAAATGTGAATTGCATTGACATATACATGTAAATTGCATTGTCATTTAGATTTGAATGGAATGTTTCAGTCCCAACTAATTTATATTTTTTTACACACTACAATGCATCAATAAATATAACGTAATGCATCAGATGTTTGATTGTGAATGAAAATAACGTAAATTAGTATTGCATGCGGTGTAGTGGTTTTCGGTTGCGTTTCTCAATTAAAATTCTCATAATTCTAATTAGGGAGAATTTTCAAATATTTTTTTGAAGATTATTCTATACCAAATTTCTCCTACTACCAATAACTAAATGGTAGTACAATATATGTATATATATATATATATGTTGGGATCCCTACAATGTTATATTGATTTTGATAATGTTATTCGAAACAACACTTAGTTTAAAATATGATTTCTTAAATCAATGAATTGATGTTATCTATTAAGGAACAACTTGTATTTAAAAGAAGCAGATTGTGATAATTTTTCCTATCTGTATTATTCTTCTTGAGCTTTCCTGGACTCATCAATTACCTCTCCTTAAGGCCTAAATCTCATTGTAATGATGGCATGTTAAACTTGGAAACAGATCACTGTTTTGATCTGTTCACAGTTTAACAGCTCGCTGTCTTCTGCCTTATGTTGGTTTTAGATTTCTTCTCGATTAGATTTTTACATGATCAAAAGTGTAAAAGAAAGTTTTAATTTACAAACTTTCTTATAGTGATCTATTTCTATCTAGCTGAATAGGGAAGTCTTGGAGAACAGCGAGCTGCACTACAACAGATCGCTAAGAACAGCGAGACAACATACTTGTCTACAAAGAACAGCGAGAGACTAATTATCTACAATAACAGCGATACAAAGTAAACAACTAGAGACAAATATCGTAGGAAACGATACACCTGTTCATGAAACAGCTAGAGTTCATGGAACAGCTAGAGTTCATGGAACAGCTAAGAGTTTATGGAACAGCGAGACTTATGGACAACAGATCGTAATCTCAAAATCGATCTGTTCACTCAAGCTTCTCCAAAGGTCAAGATCAAGAAGTATATGTTAATTTGGAATCAAACCAATTAACAAAGTGTGGACAGCTCGTCTCAAAGATATTGTAGGAAACAATATGCATCTGTCTAATGACAGCGAACTGTTGTAATCCACACCATTACTACGGTGGACTGCCGACATATCTAAATTTGTCACAAGTCAACCACTCCATGTATTGTCACATCAACAACATACTTTAAGGAATGAAGTACAAGAAAATCAAAATTCATGTACTAAGTATCATTCCCAGTATGGCAATACATTGGAAAATCTCGTGAAAGGTGGTAACCACTCTCATTTGACAGCGCGTGCTTCAACAACACTGCCATGCATTTAATGCAGTCATTAATGCGATGAAGAAGGACATCTTCTTCTCCAACGAATAGTTTTCTTCAAAGAGGCTATAAATACCACATTCACCTCCAGGAACGAGCACGAGAATTCACGTTTACAAAGCTCAAACTCTGCTCAAATATCTTCAAATATTCAAAGCTCTAAAAGCGCTCCTTCAAGCTCCAGAATTCTCTGAGTGCTTTATTATTCTTTTGAAGATAGTTTTTGGAAATTTGTTGTTTACCAAAACCCAAGTTAGGATCTAGTTTTGATCCAAAAGTTGTAAGATTTAGATTGTAGTTCTTCAATCTAAGAAGTGTAATCTCAAGTTGTTATCTAGTTTTGATAAAACTTGAGGCTCGTACTCAATGAGTAAAAAGAAAGGAGACATAGTTGATTTCGATCTAGTTTGATCGAGCCGTGGACGTAGGGAAAGTTTATCCCGAACCACGTTAAATTCTTCGTGTTCTTACTTTCTATTTCTCTTGATTATCATACCCTTCATTCTCTTGCATTAACTTGGTTGTGTTAAAAGATTGACTAAAGAAAACGTTTTTCACTTTAAAAAGAGCATTAACCACCATATTCTGCACACAACTTTAATCAAGTTTAAATCTGTGTTTATCACTCTTGATTATTGTTATTCACACATAAGGTATTATTTGAGTAAGACTTAACCTTCTTAACAAGAAGATTTATTTTACTAATCTTAGCTATCTTAGTTACTAAGTGTGCTAAACCTTATACTTAAGTTTTGAACAAGAAAACCTAAAAAGTTTTGAATTGGTGTTTTTGCCCCCCCCCCCCCCCCCATACACCAATCTAGCTCTTTCGGGACCAACAATATATATATGTCTAATGCAAATTACGTAACTATACAATGCAACACTACATATATGTCTAATGCTAATTACATTATTATACAGTGCAATAATAAACGAACGGAGTTGATTGTGGAGTTGAAGAAAGTTTCTCTCTCTTTAATGTAGTTGCACAATTAGTGGGATTCATATCAATTTGAATATCCACACAAAACTGTCCACGAGAAAAAGTACAAATTTACCCTTGTTGCATTGTATGTTGACAATGCAACACGCCCACAACAATAAAATTCAAAAATTTAGGAATTAATGATAGTCATTAGATCCATTCAAATTGATGTACCAGATCAATTCCTATTTTTTACTATTTTCCTCGTTTTTACCTTAAATCACCCATATATATGGGTTAATATACGATAATAGTCATTCCTCAAATAATTTAGTAAATAATAGCCACTTCAAACAAAACATGTCAATTATAACCATTTATTTGTAAATTTACTAATTTAACCTTAATGATCTTGATTAAATGTAAATTTTCGTAATTGGACGAAATTGAACGATTAAATGACTAATGATCTTGTAATGTGGTTGTAACAACCGAAAATTTTAAATCCTTAATTAGAGATTAAGGAAGCCTTAATTAGGAATTAATGAAGTATTAATAAGGGCAGAGAGGCATTTCATCCCTTAAAATTATAAAGAAATGTACAATGAATTAGAAAAGAGAATAATATTCGGTTAATTATTAATCGAAAGAAGTAAAATTTTGAGAAAATGTAGACTATGTTTAGAAATTTATTTCATGGAATTAGAAAAGAAAATATATGTGATACTATGTGTTTAAAAGAAGAATTTCTTTTAGACATAGAGATTTTCAAGAAAACGTTTTTATTGAAATTTATATGATATTTATTTCCGAAAATAAGAGAATGAGGTATTAAAAATTTTTATGTGACCTCCAATATATTTATATGGATGATATTGAGTGATAAGAAAATTTAGGAAATAATTTTGGAGGTTTGAGAATAATGTCTAAGAAAAAAAACGTTTTATTTAAGATTTAATGAGATTTATTCGTAAAAAGGAAAAGAAATGACATTTAAATTATTTATAACTTTCAATAGTTTTATTTGATGATGGAAGAACATATAAAGTGATTTTTGAAGAATTCAAGAATAAATGGAATTTTATTCCATTATTTATGCAAAATAGAATTGAATCTCTATTTTAATAAAGGTTGCTCCAAATATACATTTTATTGTTTTGGGACTTTATATTGATGAGAATGAGAGTTTAAGATGTTAAGAAAACAATATTCAATATTGGAATTTTTGGGAATTATTTATGGTTTTTTCTAGAATAATTGGGGAAAAATACATGGAAAATATATGTTTATTTCCATTATTTATTAATTACGAAAATTAATTGATAAATATGAGGAGATCATTTTTATAGAAGAATCTAGAAAATGATGTGTTGTCATCTTTAGGTTTAATAAAAATAAAAGAAATTATATTAAGTAATGTGAAATTACTAAAATGCCCTTAGTATGATTTTTATTTAAATACATAAGAAGAGAACACTATTCATCATCTCCCACCTTATTTCTCCTTCCATATGATCGATTTCCCCATGCACCATAGCTTCAAATTTTCTTTCCATTTATTCATCAAATTAAAGTTGATTCTCAAGAAAATTTCATTAAAATTTTTGGAAATCAAGGTAAAACTATCTTCCTACCCTATTTTCATGCTTTAATTTTTAAGAATTTGATCTCTTATTATTCTTATAAATTTCGAAATTTTAAGATGTTAAGTAGGTGTTGAAATTGTTTAATTATTGTTACATTTATCATTAAATCTATGCAAATAATGATTTAATGCCAAAGATTAACATATAATTTGCATAGATTAGCAAGATCATAAGAAAGTTAGAACCCTAGGTTTGGGTCTTCCTTTATGTGTTGTGATTTGTTTAAATTGAGTTTAGAGTTATGAAATTAGATAGAAATAAATATGATTTGAATAGAAATCTTGAATCAAAGTGAGATCAAATTAAAGATATAAATACTCCCTTAATTTCGAAAATTATGAGGTTATTAGATCTTATAGTTCATGATTTTATTTGATCCATTTGATATAATTATTGAGATCTAGGGCATAAATAATGCCTAAAATGATTTTATTGGAATTATTTGATTATATATGTAAAAGTTGGAAATTGGTTAGTTTGATCTCATTTGAAGGATCATTAAGATATTGATTTTATATGATTAATTTGATATGATTTTCGGATTCCATGGCATGAATAATGCCTAAGTTGAATTTATTGAATTTAATTGATCTTGTTTGATAAGAAATGGAAATTAGTAAGTTTGATCGAATGTGAAAGATTTATATGTTTGAATGAATAAGGGCTATAGTTGGTGATGGATTTGAGATCCATGATAAAAGTTATGTGTAAGAATAAATTGGTGGAAATTAATTCGATCGGTTGATCGAAAAATTTAATTAAAGAGATATTAACGGGTTGAAGGGCATAGTAGGAAATCAATGTTAATGGAAGAGTTTAAGTATGATTTAGATCCCTAAATGTATTTTAAGACATATGGTAATGATTTGTAAAAGTTGAGAATAAGTTGGATTGATTTGGTTGATTTTCTCATATTTTCGATAAATTAACCTAAGTGAGAAATAAGAATGATAATAGATATGGGAGAATTAGCCCAGGAAATGTGTTAGTAAGCTTATATTAAGCTTGTAACTAAAATTGGCATAATTATTTGCCTTAGAGGAAAAGTTGTTGAAAATTTATGTTAATAAAGTTAACAAATATTCATTTAATTTCCATTATAAATATGGAATTTACTTGGAATTTCCTAAGATGGAAATGCTAAGAATATGATTATTAAAGGAATGCAATAGCTAGAAATAAGCCCTAGAATTCCTAAGTTAAAAGAAGTTTAATATTGAGATTTAAGTAAGAGAAGCTAATTAGATTTGAATCATTATAGAAAAAGGGTCAGATGAGACCAAGAAGGAAATAAGAGCAGAAGGAAAAGAGGATCTAGAAGACGAGGACAGGTGGTGGCTATGAGTAAATTAGTTCCTTAGCTCTAAGGAACATCAAGGTGGGCTTTCTAACTAAAGAATGCATGTGCTAAAGAATTATTTATGAAGATATGTTTTTAAGTTTAAAGAAGTTGACTTGCCTATTTTTGAGCATGTTGCATGTGCCTATCTACAACAGAATTACGATATCGGTCCTATGCCGGACGAGCTGCCGGTAAGGGTTTGTGTACACATTAGACCGTGAGTCGGTGAGCGGACTGGCCGGTCAGAGTGTTTGAGAGGGAGGCCTACCTCTCAACACTAGAAAGTAGATATGGTATCACAGATTTAAGATATATGTCTAAAGACACTTTTGGTGCATATTCAGTTTTTATTGTTTTCAGAAAGAAGAGATATATATATATATATATGTTTTAAGAAGCGTATGCAGGTTATTTCTTAAAACCCCTATATATGCTAAAGTTGGCAAGTCAATCATATAGCTCTAAGAGCAAGTTTTAAATGTTTTTGGCATGTGTCCACTGAGTGCTTTATGTACTCACGCCCTGCATGTGTTTCTAAACATGCAGGTTGAGCTGGGAGATGGTGGATGAGCTGAGCACTGGAGTCTATCTTTAGATGTGTAAATATTGAGCGAGATCATGGATTGTCTTGTTAAACTTTGTTGGATATTTTGTAAGTCGAGTTATATGTCGTCATACATATAGCTCAACTACTTCTTCCATTGCGAACTTAGTCCTTGATGTTAACTTAAATGTTTGGTACTACTATATTTGGTTAGCCTTTGATATCCATGATGGTATTTCCCTTTGTGAATCATCATGTTTGACCTCTTTTTCCTTGGTTGTTTGAGCTTTACCTTTGATAGATCTAAACCCGAGTTCATAAATTACAAGTAATTTGTTTTGCTAGAAACAGGGCAGCAGGTTGAAACCCTTATTTCGTGAGTTTCATCTGTCCGAATTCACTAAAATTTGGTACCATTTTAAAGATCTTTTCGATACCTTTCCAACGGTTCTTTCGTATCTTAATTCGAAGTCCGAATGACTAAGTTATGAGCTTTCGAAGTCGAAGTGTCCAATCTGCCCTGTTTTTCGGCGAAAGTGATTAAGAGTTTCCTTCGCAACTAACCACCATTTGTAAGAGTTTCTTAAGTTAATCGAGTCATGGCCTAATTGCTTAACTAAGAGAGGGTTAAGAAATTGGGCTGTGACAGTGGTTTTGTTATTTTTTTCGTGTAATTTCATATTTATAATTATATATGTCATTACACGAGCATGTGATAATCGTGCTCGTGTAATTTTATCCCACAAACCACACATGTAATTACACGAGCATGACTTGATTTTAGTCATGTAATTATCGCGGGTCATGTAATTGTCGCGGGGGTATTAGAGTAATAATGGCTATTTTTTACTTTTATGTTTGGAGATTGACAACTTTTGTGATTTGTCCCTCTATATATATATGGGCATAAAATTATTTCCAATTGGTTAATTGACAACTTTTGTGATTTGTCCCTCTATATATATATGGGCATAAAATTATTTCCAATTGGTTAATTGATCATAACTTTTGCATACTAAATTCATTTTTTATATATTATGTATCAAATTAAAGCTCTTGTCAAGATCTTTAATTCAAGATGCATATTGCAAATATTTTTGTGAACGGAATAAAATAATTTTAGGGAGAAAAAAAAGATTGTTGGAGGGAGAAATTAAAAGTAGGAGAGAAAAATTAATTATATGTAAAACATGACAGTTATGGGAACGTTCTTTTGTTGGTTTTTAACATTCACAATTACGAAAATGCTCACCCGCCCGCGGTGGGCATTTCTTAATGCGCCCGCGGTTGATGTGGCATGCCATGTAGATAAATATTAAAACTTAAATATTTTTTATTAATTATCACTTTCCGACTAGGGTTTATTGGTTAGGGTATAGTTTAATATTATTTAATAAATAATAATAATAAAAATAAAATTAATAAAAAAACGAAAAATATAGTGACTCGTATGATGATGTGTCAATGATGTGGCATTGCCACATCAACCGCGGGCGCATTAAGATGTGCCCACCGCGGGCGGTGGAGCGCTACTCTTCACAATTATATTTAGATTGTATTCCCATTGAAATTAATGTTAATTACAAAATCGTCATTAAAATTAGAATGTTAATATATATATGGGATGATTATAATGAAAATAGATATGTTTGTGTTAACTAAAAATAAATCTGAACCATTCATATTTTTCATCCGATGAATATGATTAAACTATACCCTAATCAATAAACCCTAGTCAGAAAGAATAACAAATTCTATGTTTTTAGGGATAAAATATTTTAAATAAGATATATATCAAAATTATCTTTTAATCTGTACCACTGATCAAAATGATTTAACAGTCAAGATTTATTTTTAGTTAACTCATACAAAACCATTATATATATATATATATTCTGCATCATCAGTTTATCATCGTCCCAACTAAGCAGATCTTACCATGTTCTTATAAACACTACCATTTGTTGCCCATTAATTGTATAGTTTGCAATGCCCATACATACAATGTATGTGATTGATAAATATTTGAGATTATTTTTTCTTTTAAAATACAAGATGCCTTACAAATAGAACTGTGCACGTAACTTGTTTATTTGATTCATAAATAGATGACATTTTCATTATATTTCTTAATGCTAAAAGATAAAAGAAGTCTGGCGCTGGAGCCGATGCTTAGTTAATTCCCATTTTCGATTAATGGACATATTCCACAGTTGTTCCAAATTGGTAATTACCATTAAAAAAAAAATGGATTATATTAAAAATAAATAACATAGCTCGTCACGGATGACTCGAACCCCATACCTATTGTCTTGGGTATTAAATTTACTATCACTAAGCCAACACACACGCACATTTAATTGCCATTAAGCATATCTGGGTCCAATGTATATAGACATGTTTATGTGTGAGGCGATCAATATAGATCAAATATATAATCTATTATACACATTTATTATTCACATATGAATATGAAATATAAATGTATAGTTTGAATAGTTCCCTTGCATGATACCATACCATTCGTTTTAATAATATAGATCACTAACTCACCAATTTTTAAATAGTGGAGTATACAAACTCACCAACCAACTCTGTAGATGTAAACAAAGTTTCCCTTATTCGTGGACCTGGCTCAGTTTGTTCCTAACATATATTCATTTCGTTCCATTCTATTTTAGTTGTCACGTTTTATATTTGTTTTATCTATTTTCGATCTCGTTTCTCGTGCATCTTGAGTTGATATTGTCGTATGTTGTTGTTCTATTTGATTCCTTTGTTGTCACATTTTCACATTATAGGTAAAGATCAACAAACGAGGATAATAATGCTCGAGAAGAGAAACGAGGATGAAAAAGGCTTGAAAAGAGAGCAAAGCGTGGCCAGGACAGAACACAAGCCTAGCGATCGCTAGGATCTAGCGGGCGCTGGCTTGTGGCTCGCTGAGATTGGACAGAACCAGGGGCTAGCAACCGCTAGTCCCTAGCGGCCGCTGGCCCCTGAGACCAAGAGTGGGATAGAACATGGGGCTAGCGACCGCTGGCCCCTAGCGGCCGCTAGCCCCCACAAAGGCGTTAGAGAACAGCACATGGGGGTAGCGATCACTATCCCTAGAGCTCGCTAGCTAGACGGACTTTCTCCCCATATATATAGTCCATGCGTGATTTCATTGAATATAGCTATCATTCTAGAGTTTTAGACCACGAGAGAAAACACATAGTCTAGATTTCAATTCCTTAGTTCGTTCTATAATTTCAATTTGTGGATTCGTTCGTGATTCAAACCCGGAGACTTTTTAATGCATTAATTTTCCATTCAATTAAAGTTCTTATTGCTTTCTTTATTGCTTTTGTGTTTCCTTTCTTCTTGCTCTTTTCTTAATTAATTTTCAATTCGTAATTCAAAATCTATTGATCATGTTAATTAATCAATCCAATACATGTTTAGATTTCTTTCCTTTAATTTCATGTTCTTAGATTTCTTTCCTTTAATTTCCTAGATAAATTAATTAGAGTAGTTAAAAAACCAAAACTTATTCTTTTACTGTTTTCTGTTTGGTAACGTAGATAAAAACATGTTTAGTTTTCTTTGATACGACTAGGGTCAGCTTATTAATCTATAACGAACTCGTTCCCTTGCGAGTAACTTAATAAAATAAGTTGAAACAATATTTAATTGAGTTTATTATAATAGTAAAACGTCACAATTAAAATGGAATGGAGGGAGTATATATATGTTTATGTCAACTATACTATTTTAATAAGCTGCTAAGCAAGATTTGCCATGCGCATCAGTGGCGGAGCCACCAGCCCCACCTCAAATATTTTTACTAGCTATTAGTTGTGCTAAAATTTAACAATTTTATGTATAAATTCATAAAATTATTAACATCTTGCCCCATCAAAAATTTATAAGAAAAGGGGCAACGATTTTACCCCTCCCACCTTCGGGGGCCTGGCTCCGCCCCTGATGCGCATGCTATACTTAATGCTAAGTCATGCTACAAGAAGGGCTTCTCTAAGTCTAACCTATTTAAATATGATGATCACCATAAAATAATTTAGCTAAACACGACATAATCCTATTGTTAGGTGACCCACCTCCCACTCACTGTCTTTCATATTATCTCATTTGGTGGGCAAAAAATAGTTAGTTTATTTAATTTATTTATAGGGTCTCACATGTTTTACTACTATATACTCCCTCTATCTCATTAATAATATCTACTTTGACCAAATTTGTTTTACAGTTTTAATCAAAGTGGTTCCATAATTCCTATTGACTCGTTATTGTTTCAATACCAAAAGTTCAGGGTAGGTTCTGTTCCTTCATTCAGTGCATATATTATAATCCAAGTGTTTAAATTTACTTTGAATCTTAATATTTGGTATCTATATAGCCCTAAATTTATTAATTAATTTATACTTTAAATATTAATATAAAATGTCTGATAGTTGATCATCAATTAATATATATATATAGCAATTATATATATGTATGTAAATATATAATTGCGATGAAAAGTGAAAATACTTACTTCTTCAAATTATTAAATATATGTGAGTCAAACTGTAAAACAAGTAGTAAATCCAGACTAACACAAAACATAAATTGGTAACTCAATTAGGAACAAACACACCAACGTTTAGAGATTGTTAATTCAAGAGAACAATTCATTATAAGTATCTCGAATTGTGTAATGAGCTGTTGAATCTTTTGATTTTGTTGTTGCCAACTTCATACGTGTTTTGAAGAATATCACAAAGACTTCAACATGTACACAAACTTGAATGGCATTGAGTGTTTTTCATTCATTCCAGAAGTTACCTTTTCTTCTTGAGTCAATTTGTCGTGAGATTTATTTGTGCATTCATCGTCAGTGGGATGTTCCTAGAGTTCCTTATAGCTTCATCGATGGACCTTATGAATGATGACATGTGAACCTTCCAGTATCCATAATCAGGCCCGTAACTAGGGGCAAGCACACTAGGCAATTGCCTAGGGCCCCAAATTCATGGGGGCCTATTTTTATAATTATATATGGGAGTATATGTATATATTAAATTAGATATCTCTTTTAATAGATCCACTAATACATATTGCACCACCATCTTTCTTAATCTTTCGTTCTTCCAATTATTTTTCATTTATCTTTAATTTTTTGTGCAGGCTGGTTGTTTTTTGGAGGGGTGTTTGATCTTTTATTTATTTTTTGGTACACAATTTTTTCCCAATTTGATTATCTTTTTAAGGTTGTAAGTGTCTCAAATTCTTCATTTATCCTTATGAAATTAATTGGATTGTGTAATTTATAAGATAATGTTGAGTTTTCTATCCAGCTTAATTGGCTTGATTTGTGAGATAATGATGAATATTTAATTTGTTGTTCTTATATGTTTATTATTTTTTTCGTTTTTTCTTTGTTTACACCTCTTTATTATTCAAAGATAAAAATTAACATTGTGCAATTATATATTTGATGATGTTTTAGCATGTGAATATTTATTCAATCTTATATAATTTTTATTTATTTTGATTTGTAATTAATTGTAATATCCCGTCTTTTAATCCTAAATAAATTGCTGAGCTCTAAAATTTCTCGAATTT
>JAPKLX010000567.1:51941-89579 GCA_026898415.1 Leonotis leonurus
GTGTATTCCCCCCCCATACACCAAACCTTGCTCTTTCGGGACCAACAGTAAGAAGCAGTCTAAGGTTTCTATTTCTTCAGCTGAGGCCGAATATAGAATATAGGTCATTGAGTACTACCTCTAGGGAGCTTAATTGGATCAGTTATCTCTTGCATGGTTTTCAGATTCATACTAATCTTCTTATGCCTATATATTGTGACAACCAGACGGCCTTCCATATAACCAAGAATCAAGTTTTCCACGAGAGGACCAAACACATAGATATGGATTGCCATTTGGTACATGAACAGTACAAGAAAGGTCTTATTCAGCCTCTTCATATCTCTACTAAGATTCAACTTGTTGATTTCTTTACAAATACTTTGCACGATGTTTGATTTCATCAATTAAATTTCAAGCTGGGCTTGATGGATTTGTGTCAAGCCCATCTTGCAGGGGGCAAATGTAAGATTGAATTGATAAATGAATTGAAACCGAATTCTCTGAAAGGCGTGAAATACTTTCAGATCGAATCAATTCGACGGTACTATCGAATTATTCAATTGGATACAATTCAGAGTCAAAACTTTTGTATGTTCTATATCGAGAGGTTTTGATCAAAAGAGTTCTTTTTTAAAAGGAACACAAAGAAACGATGGGTCTTCATGAAAATTACGCCAGGAACATTTAAAACTCACGCTTTTAACTGCTAGCTAGCGGCCGCTGGAAAGCTAGCGGCCGCTGGAAAGCCAGCGGTCGCTGGCTACTGCTTTCTGTTCTTTCAGCGAGTGACTACCCAGCGGTCGCTGGCTACTGCTTTCTGTTCTTTCAGCGAGTGACTACCCAGCGGTCGCTGGCTACTGCTTTCTGTTCTTTCAGCGAAAGGCTTCCCAGCGGTCGCTGGCTGCGTGGTTCTGTTTCCGCTTGTAATTTCGAAAATTAAATTTTCGATGAATTTTCTGCACAGCTCGACCCCAGCCATGGGCTCTGCCCCTTGGACCCCTTCCTTTAGGGGCTTCGTCCCTAATATCATAATAAATTCATATAAGTGTGCACTCCGCACCACCAAACTTATATGATGTATTATTATGACGACATTGATCAAACAAGTTAATCCAATTACACTAAAATATCTAACAGCAAATGAGGATGAAGGTGATGTAGTTGTTGTTGTGTATTGATGCATAAAATCACGTTCATAATGAAGAGGATGAAGCAGGACCGTCGGATCAAGTATAAGAAATAAGTGGCTAAGATTATAACTCCAACTTTAGTTAGAAATAAATGAAGCTTTAACACGCTTTTGTAATAGTTAGATTCCATATTAGTTAGTTGCTTACGTGTATATACAGTATATGTATAGGAAAGAGATCAAATAAAAATGATTATGTACCAGTTAACTAAAAATAAATCTTGACTGTTAAATTATTTAGATTAATGGTACAGATTAAAAGATAATTGTGTTATATATCTGATTTAAAATATTTTATCCCTAAAAACAGGGAATTTGTTATTGTTTGAAAAATATGAATGGTTCAAATTTATTTTTAGTTAACACAAGCAGATTTATTTTAATTATATCAATTGGATGAAAAATATGAAAAACATATATCAACTAATTGTACTCTATCTCATTCAATACAACAAACTCTACTTTTATTCTCTCTCTTCTGCTGTGGTGGTTATTGTTTTCTCCATGGAAGCAGCTTCATTGCAAGCTTAACTCGTTCATATTCTATACATACTATGAAGCAATTTATGCAAATAATAGGTAACTCCTTAGAAGGCAAGGATAGACCAAACCTAGGTGCCCAAGGGTTAGTAGGCTTAGCTACTAATGAGAATATAGTGTTTGCTCATTTTCTCGCTTCTTGTAAAAAAGTTTTTAAATTTGGATAGATTTTGGAAAATACGAATATAGTGTTTGCACAAAAAATGATTATGATTTTTCACTATATTATCCTTTTGCATTACAAAAATCTAGTGCAACTAAAAAATTAACAAAAGAAACAAATTTTGGATTTAATGAATATCGGCTGATCAAGATAAATGAGCAATCAAGATTGTTTCTTAGATAAATGAACAAACAAGATTGCGTTCTTATTTCTTATAAGGATTGTTCTTTTTATATGAATAAATCCCCCCATACCATATATATCAGTTTAAAGTAGATATTAGACAGCCTGTTCCCTGCATGTAGAGGGCACATAACGGTATTACATGATGAAAATTGATTGTCTGAAAAATGTAGAAACATTTTGTACAAATCAATTAAGCCTAAATGATTGACACAGTCACAACTTAACAATGACCAAAAAGAAGAAGAGTAATGAAGTATACCATAGCTCAAATACTTTAATATTTTATGGTAAATAAAATCCCTGTTGCTGAGATATGATTTACATTTCCAAAAGCACTACAAAGATTCAAACATCATCTTATCATAATAACAGTTGGAAATATATGTCAAACCTCTTGCATTAGGGAGAGGAACTCTGCGCTAATTTGGTTTAGCAGAAGATGGTACTAATCGCCGAAGAAGCTTATGGTGATCCAATCCATTTAAAATCCAGATCAGCTGAATACTTGGAGTAAATTGCACAAGAATCAAGCAAGTTACAACACCGGACCTGTAATCTCAACGTCGCCTTTTATATACAGTTTTACCTGCAAGTTATAAAGGAAGATCGATATTTCGAAGAAGAAAAAAAAGGAACAGTATTGGAGCAATAATAATATGCAAAACTAGCATCAATGAATCAAAGAACTGTAAGAACCATTTCAGCTTATGTTATCTAAAGTTATTGTTAAAAAGGAGCTTAATATCATAAGAGAAGAGTACAAAGGTCATTGTTAAAATAGTGTTAATTATACAAAGTAACCAAAAAAGATTGTAAAAGACAAATAATAGACACAAACATAAAACTATTTAAATTCTTGTCACTTTGAATGTGACTTACCATAAATACCCTTATACTTAAATTTAATTCTATGAATGGTACTAATGGTACGAAAGGTATGGATAACATTCATTTATACGATTCATACACACGTACAGTTTAACAAAATTAAGTATCACGTATGAATGGTATGATTCGATACAATTCATACTATTCATACTCATAAATGTAAAATATAATTATAAGGGTATTTTAGTACAAAAAATTTATCAATGACTAGAATTTAAATATTATTATGTTGCTGGCTATTCTTTGTCTTTTACAATATTTTTTGGCTATTTTATATAATCACTCAATAGTGTTAATATCATAAGAGAAGAGATTGAATAATAGGAGTACTTTTCAATGACTAAACCCATTTTTAACCTCACAGTGACGGCATGAAAGTTTTGCAGATTACTAGTTTCTAAGTACTTTGGATTCCAACTCTTACTTAAGATTAGTCCAGACCAGCACAGAGAATTTGCAAAGGAGTTGCAACATAGACTTTCTTCACAACAAGCTAAGGACTGAAGTCTGTTTGAGAGGAAACCGTTAAACAGTCTATCACATATGTTATAACAATATGAAGAAGTCATATCCTTCCTCCCTGAGACCACCCAATAAAGAAAACGGGACTGGCCTACATATATCAAATCAAGGAAGCATGTGTATTCAGTTGGCAAGGGCGCAAAACTCAGGAACAAGAGAAAGGCCGTCTGAGACTGAGGTGGGCTAGTTTAGAAAGTAATTAACCTCTTTTAGTAGCCAAGTAGGATGGAGAAATCTGAAAAATGAGAAACTTTACATGAGGAGATTCAAAGGAAGAAATATTAGAAACAATCTGGCCGATGAAAGTCCTGGATTATGACACTCATATGTTGTTGGAAAGCATGAAAACATCAAGAAAATTCCCCATTTCTTTTCAGTTACCAATACTGATAGCCTGTTTCTTTGTTGCTGCTATCCAAATTAGGGAACGCATGAAAATAAAGAACTATATAGCAAAAATAATCTGATTTCGCTCAACCTTCGTAAAACTTGTAAAACTATTAGGAGTTCAAAGAAAGAGGGGATGAAAGCTGAGAAAGGGAAGAAACTGCGAAAGGATGGCACAAACTCAATTTTGATTGAAGCTCCTCCCTGGAAAATGAAAGAATCTAGTTGATCGTAAAAATGAGAATGGTATTTATCCCTAGTTCAAAAAGGAGATATATTCAACTAAACAATTAAGCTGCTCGGTATTGGGCAAGAACAAATGAGCTTGGAAAGAGAGAAAAAAAAGTACGCTCAATCCAATTTTTACACCAGTTGCTGAGGATATCATGAAACATGCTACATAATCATCACATTATCCTCAATCACATTTTAAAATTTGATTATACATTCATTAATAATTTTTTGACCCACTTCCCTATATGTTCTTTAATGACTGGATAGGTCAATAGGATGGTGTAGACAAGATGGTGTCTGAAGATACTAGTATACAGTACTTTAGTTAGTGTAATTATAAACATATAACTGTAGTTATTTTAGTTAATGAAAATAGCACTGTACAAGTCGTGCTTATAGAGATACATATTCTAAAAATGTCGTCCACAAACTTCCTAGTTTCCCCCACCCCAACCAGCCAAATGAAAAAACAAAATAGCTTATAATAGATGCCACCGTTCGTTACAAAGGAAGCAATAAGACGACAACTTTCTTTTATTCGTTCTCCTCTGTCTGTATATTAGGAAACAAAAAACCTCTAAAATATCCTACATTAATTTCAAGATGTAGCACAAGGTATTTATTCTTAGTTGGAACACAATACTGTTATGAATTAAAAGCAAACAAATAACTTCATATTATAACATGATCTATCTGAGTTACAAAGACACCTTTATGTGACTAGCAGATGTAGCGTGTGTGCGCTATACATCAATTTTTATATGATATTACATTATTACCCTTAAATTAAATGTATAATAGGGGATATATTTGGCAATACATATTTTGTAAACAAGACATTTTTAGTATAGTTAAGATTATGCTGCTATATCATGACAATGAAATGTTATTTGGCTCAACATACTATATTCTATAATACCTGTGAAACGAGAGTTGTACTTTTTGTTATAGAAATGATTTTTTATTTTCGATAAGCAGTTCACAAAATTATGACACCATGTTATATGTATAAAACCAGAGAAAGAAGCTACATTAGAAAAGAGGCCTCATACCATGGAGTTGGAGAGGATAGTGCATTTGAGGAATTTGAAAACCCAGAATATACATTTGAGTATGTCTTGGTTAAATATGCAAAGTTGGAGATTGGTGACAGAGAAGGAACCCTTTCACCTTTCCTCAAAAGATCTGTCAAGTTGAGCCTTTGCAAGGTCAAAACAGCCCGGGACTCCTTCCATATAAAAACAAGCAACCCTTTTTGAATAACAAAGAGCGAGCCAGGCTTGGAACCTGGATATCTGAACCCATACCCATTTGCAATACCTTCTCCCTCAAAAGACTGCTTAACATCAATATGATTGGAATCTGCATCAGTATCCCATGGGAATAAATCTGTTGATGGTTGTGCTGTGTTCACTATAAACATAGCCGAGCCATTAGGATGCAAGACGTAGGATGTACCTTCTAATATCTTTGTAGCAATTAGTAGTTCCTGACCTTCAGACTCTTCATAAGAGATAAAAATAAAGAAGAGAGCTTTCCCAGGCTTGTCTTCAGACGGCCTCCCTGGAGGCCAACCAAAAGTGCCTCCCCATAAACCAGCATAGTCATGGCTTGCCTTTGGAGGGCGTAAAGGCAATTTATAGAGAGCAAACCGACTATCATGCATATTAGGCCATGCTTTATATGAAGACAATTTTGTGGTTGCAGCACGCAAGCTCAACCCTATAGTATGACCCGACTGCAGAAACTCATGGAGATGTAAATATTTATTCTCACCAGAGGAAGCGCTCTTCTTCTGATGTTCACGATTACCATTTGTTGAGCTTGACTTCCCTAGTATCTGTTTAAGACCATTCTTCAGAAACCCAGAAAGTGTCTTACCCTTAGTGTAAGGAGCATGAACCCCATCTCCAGCCTGTGAAGCATGATAGCCGCTCTGACAATCAAGACTCTTGCATATCTCACTTGTTCCTACTTCGCTAGGATTTAACAGGAGTTTTGAAGCAGACATATGATCATGATTCCCACCACCATGCTTATACATCTGCAAAAGCGTCAACCTCCTTTCATATAATACTGCAATATCCTTCTGGAAATCAGCCTCATTATTTCTCAAGCGAGGGAACAAGAGCACGTTTGCTGTCTCCGGAACAACTTGTTTGACTTGGATAGTAACAAGATCAAGGAGTCTTCTCCTATCACCAAATCCCAAACGGCTAAAAGGTAAACCAGTGCCTTTCTGCCCAACTATTCTCTGCGACTTAGAAACACCAGTGTCTGATCTAGATAATCTACTTAATACTTCCTTATCTACTTCACCAGCTAAGCTCTTACTGTAAGCCAGTTTTCCTCCATTTCTTTGATGCCTAGGCTCCACCTCAAGCAAAAGCACATTACAATACCTATCAACTGATCTTAACAAACCAGGATAAAGGTAATCAACTCCTCGTTCCCTCCCATGTAAAAGAAATGATGGGGTTCCCTCATAACTGCAAATAATTTCAAACACTGGCGTCCACAAAATAGGACCATCTTCAAGACCCAAAGGACCTACCTCCTGAGGGATTATCCGGCATCCAACAAGTGAACAATAACCGGGCATAACATAGAGCACATTGCCAAGCTCGGGATTTTGGTGAACCCAAATCCCGATCAATGGGCGAACATTCATCAAGAACCGGCAAAGGGCCATGTACGCACACACCCCCTTTCTCCACTCAATAAGGGTACTACAGGGAACTATCCCCAACTTATCACATTGCGATAGCCATACTTTATCACAGCCTACAACGACATGGAGATCTCGACAGCTCAGACCAAGACTGCACACATCCCTCGGAGAGAGAGAGCTTGTGATAACAGATAATATATCATCAGGCAAAGCCAAAAGCATGCCTGATCCACAGATATCGGCCGACATAATACGCTTCAATAATCTATATAAATAACCCACAAATTTCCTCGCTTCATACAAAAGTGAATGTGCTAAACAAAGAAAATTACAGAAACCCAAGGGCCGATTCCAACTACAACTTGACGAAATATTAACAAGAAATTATTCAATTCAATAATCAGTAACAAAATATAAGAACCAATACAGCCTGACCTGGAATGGAATCAAATGGGCAGGCATCCTATTTCAAATATGAGATTGGCCTCGGTTATTTCAGCTTAAGACTAGTAGTAGGCCTAGTGGCGCACGAGGTCATTCACTTGGAGTTCAAGCTTTTGCTGTAATCCTTGTCAAAAGTTAAATGATGATTGGGGTTGATTATGGTGAAGAATAAAGAGGCTGTGGAAGTTGAATGTTGAAATGGGATTAGTACAAACTACAAAGTCATCAAATAAAGTATTTGAGACTTGTGGAGGGTCCTACTCCTTTCTTTGTCTACTTCACACACACAAAAACACAGACACATCTGTGTATTGGAAAAATGCCAAAATTCCAGCCTTCCAATTTTGAATTTAGCAATAACGAGCTACAGCTCTCACCATTACATGTTACTCCATTCAACTTAGTTTTCCAATTCTTATTACTTATTATAAATAGTATAAATGTTGCTCCAGTGGTGCCAACCAGTCCGGTACCATTACATGTTACTCCATTCACTTGTATTTTTTCTAGAACTTTTTAATAATGTAGCCAATAAAAAATCAATTTTCTTCTTCTTCTTCCATATCTTTCTTGCATTTTTTCCTTTCTTATGCATCTCGGTTCCATGGTGAATCTACATTTTCAACATGATATCATAGCAAAAATTCGATGCGCCCAATTGATGTTGTCGTGGTTTGTGTCCTATCACCGGTTATATTCATTTTCTCTCTCTTCACTTGAAATCAAATTTTCGATTTCAAATCAATTAATTATTTATTTTTCGTCAATTAAATTGATTAGGTGCTTTGTCATGTTCGATTTATTGGTTTCGGATGAGATTTTTTTTTTCAGATATAAGATCTTCAAAATCTAAATGTAGTTTCTCTCCATTCAATTAAAATCAGATTTTAATTTTTATAAATAGTCTTATCTCTTTTTCCGATCACATTCAGATTATACTCTCTCTCTCTCTCTTTAAGGGTGAGTAAAATTAACCAAATCTGAAAAATCAAACTAAATCAAACCGAAATATTAAATTTGGTTTGGTTATTTTGGTTTTTTAGTTTGGTTATTTTCAAATTGAATTTTAATCTAGTATGGTTTGGTTTTAGATAAAACCAAACCCAAATATCCGAATCTGAATTTTATTAATACTATATGTATTTTTAGTTTATTAAATAACATATATTATCATATATATATATATATATATATATTTGAAGGTTTACATATGATATGATTACATGATTCGACAAATTAAGCGATCTCTATTATTTGTTGGAACTTGAAAGCTATTGAAGAGACATTGATGATTTTGTGAGTTTAGTAGTTTGATGGAAATTTTTTGGTTTAAACTTTTAAAGTTGAAACTTTTTAATCGTTGTTATTTAAAACTTCTTGAATATATATGATTGATTATATTTTAGTAATTGTTGATCTTAAAAAATTGAATAAGATTAGTAACATAACATAAAGTTCGAAAAAATCGAACTAACCGAACCAAACCGAAATAAATTTGGTTATTTTGGTTTTATGGTTTTGTTTGATTTTTTTTTCTTAATCCAAATTTTAATTTGGTTTGGTTCGGTTTTAGACAAAACCGAACCATATACCCGAATTCTCACCTCTCTCTCTCTCTCTCAAAATCAGTTGTTTGTCTCACCATTAAGTATCAGTTATTTTGTCTCTACGTCGTAGTGTGTTGTCTTGTATCCTAATATTGTTATAGATATAAGTGTATTCATTGTCTTTTTCGTTTGAAATCGTGAGTTATTGATAAACACTCATTTTTATTAATTTCAAGTAGATTTTGGTTTACATTTTATTAGGATTTTAAGATTTTAATTGAGTCATTTTGTTATTATTGTTTAATTATAGTCAAATATTTATTTTCATTAATTTTTGGTGTTTTGTAGGATTTTAGACATTAAAGTAATAAGGACAAGTAAATAAATGAGCGACACGAGAGTCGGGTCAAACACGAAGAGAAATGAGACCTCATTGCCCGAAGATGACCACTTCAGATCCCAGAGTGATCGGCGAAATGGTAGTGACCACTTCGTCCATTGTTGTTGTGGTCACCGAGCGCGCTGCCCAATTTTAATCAATTCAAAAGCTATTTGAAAAGAAATAACATAAATGCGGATAAACACGCATATTTTTTTTTAGTATAAGAAAGCCTACTTGGATCGTCTTGACTGAAAAAAATCATAATAAATTCACAACATGCTCAACACATGTTCAAGCTAAATGAGCAGTTGACTTTGAAAAATCATAATAAATTGGAAATAATTCCAATTGTATCTAATCAAACTTTAAAGTGACCATACCATAGTAAAGTTTTAAAATCCGAAGACAAAACACATAAAATCATTTTACTCTATTTTTCACAAATTTTCAAAGTTAGATAAATTTCCAGATTTTCGCTGGAATTGGAAGTTTGCGCAACCATTTTGAAAAATTTATAACAAATCGAAAACACAACGAAACAGGGTGATTCAAGTTGGAGATTACTCCTAACTCGATCTAGTATTTTATTATGTTAAAAATTCTACACATTATCTACTTAAAACGACGAGACAAAACCCGGGCAGAAACTGTTGCCCCTTTCTCTCTTTTTTTTTAAACATGCACGATTAATTTTCGTAAATTCACATAATACTCGTATATAACCCATACATGCTCGTCTATTCGATTCATCCAAGAAAAATCGAAAACATATAAAACGACGAGCTCACGTTAACTTCTCAAAACTTAATATGCTTAGATTTCATTGAAACTTAAAACACATGTTTATCTAACTCATACGAGCAACATTAATTCTCGACATTTCTCGATTCGGGCTCGACTCGATAAAATCGAAAAGAGGGCAGCCCCTATTTCATTTTTTTTATCATGCTCAAATCATGAATATAAAACTGTAGAAACGTAGATAAGATCGAGGGATACCTTTCTATCGGATTAGATTTCGAAGAAATCGGAAAAACGAGACGAACTGGACGAGAATCGGAGCAAAACTCCTTAGCCTTTTCCTCCTTCTTGCTCACGTGAATAATGAAGAATGGGGGGTGACTTTGTGGTCTTTTATAGGCCACAAGTTGCCCACCCAAAATATCTAAAGTATCCGGGGCAAAATCGTCTTTTCGCCTTTTAGATATTTTCGATCCGATTCTTTGTTATTTATCTATCTCGGTTGAAACGGGAATCAACACACTCGTCTTTCTTACTCATTAAAATATCTTCGTCTCTCGTGAACTAAAGTCGGGGTTTGGCCCGATCGAGTTGCACGTAAACCGAGAAAATGCTTGTTCCTCGATTTCTTTATAAATATTAATTAAAAACTCCGTTTCTTCTGAAATTCATTTTATTAAAATTTTCGAGAATTTTCTCATTACTCGTGCTATCAAAATCGATAAATAGGAGTTTTCTTGATTTTACTATTCACCGGACGGCGAAAAATAAAAAGTTCCGCGTATGGTCCGTATCGCGATAAAAGTGAATGTAAATTGCCGCGCTTTGTCCATATCTTGTCTCGGACTTCAAATCCAGGTATTCGAATGAATCCCGTATTTGCTATTGCTACCGGTTATAAAAGTATAAGCCGATTCTCGAAAGAGCGGAGATTTGGTCTCCGTTTTCGCTGAAACTTGGCAGCAAGCTTCAAAATAAAGTTTCTAATCCAAAAATTTTATTCTTGAGATTTTTAAACACATAAAAGCCCGGTATAAAATACTCGGATGTTATATTCTATCCCACTTAACATAAATTTCATCCCGAAATTTGCTAATCTCAAGGGTAACATTTCTGAAAACTACTCATTCAATAACTCTTGAAACTTCCGATCCAGAAGTAGATACGGATTTTTTTTTTTTACATAACTCATATCGTCCCCTAGGGCGATATCATTCTTCTCTTATCTCTCTTGCACTTCTTTAACATTCATTACGATTTATATAAATCGCTTTATTCCTTTCTTGTACCGTTTCTATTCCTTGCATTCTTTTATCACATTTATGCTCCGGAACGAATCTCGTCAAGAAACTTTATCACACTTGTACTCCGGAATGAATCCCGTCGAGTAACTTAACATACTTGTACTCCGGAACGAATCCCGTCGAGTAACTGAACATACTTGTACTCCGGAACGAATCCCGTCGAGCACCTTTACACATTTGTACTCCGAAATGAATCCCGTCGAGCACCTTTATCGATGAACATTATCATAACTTAGTGTATCTCTCTAACTGCGAGAAGATCTCACTCTAATCGTTTCTTTATTTCTTTCCAGAACTTTGACTCATAGTTATGCGTCAACTGGGTTGCACATCCACTGAAGGATGGCAATTTCTCTGAGGTGGCGGCATAAGCGTAACCTCACTTTCATCATAAGGAATCTCATTCTTATCTTCATTCTAAACTTTATCCCTTCTTCGAAGTGGCGTACGGTAACATGGAGACAACCCATGTTACCATATACATACTTAATGTTAGCACTTACTATATGTCCTCAACATATAAAATCTCAAAACTGTAATAATGGTACTTAGATAGCCATATACCGAATACGTCTTAGTTCCGAAGGTTTAAGGAAATTTATTATGATAACTTATCAATCATGTGGGTCCATCATCTCTCATGATAACTTAAGCGAGGGTTGGACAAACTGTTTAGAGACAGACGTCAACCGATTAAATATTAAAAAGAAAGGAATGAACCCAACTGAATTTAAAAAAAAATGCTGAGCTTTAGGGTCCGGAGACCAGAATGACAACTACTTAGATCTTCTTGATCACATGGGGTGATCAGGCCCATCACAATCACTTCTCAGTCATAAAGATACTTAGGTTCAGGGATAATATTTCAATGGTTGTCTTGACTAGAACTTCTTTTACCATAGAGTTTAGAAGGACCTCATATGACTTCTTAATTGCATTAAGATCATAGAGTTCAACTCAATGATATAATTGATTACTGAAAGGAATTTAATGACTTGCATTTTTCGTGACAATACCCATGAACTGAATTGAATGAGCTGAACTGAATTGAACTTGAACTGAACTAAAACTTTCTACGTTCCACTGAAGTGAAACTGAAACTGAAATTGAAACTGAACTGAAATTGAACTCCCTTATTCTCTACGTTCTACTGAAACTGAATCTCGCTTATTAAACTGAAACTGAAACTTGCTACTCGTGAACTGAACTCACGCATCGTTTGGGTTATAACTCTCTAAGAAATCTAGCGATAAATCAATAGCCGAATCGAATCTTCGTTGAGGTATACTACCGAATAAGGTGACCATAATTGTGTCACTAATGATATAATGTCATTCGTTGAGATCATCTTGGTGTCACTGCTCCTTCGAGTCCTTCCTTGTTTGACCATATCTTTTAAGCTCTCTTTGGATATGCAGTCTCATTCCTGCATATTCTCAGAGTCCCTCTCATTCTAATGTGTTCCGGTTCATTCATCTTACTGAACATATATGTTCATCGGGATAATAGATAACCCCTACTAATCCATCGTTCTATATTCTTTTACACTTGTGATAATGCATCTTAGATTACATTTGACTAATCTCTCTTTTGGAAACTACTACCTTAGAAAAGTTCGAAAGCTTTTTAAGTTCTCATTCTTTCTCGTCATTTACTATTCTTCCTTGGAAATAATCATAGATCTAAGGTAAGTCTATGTTCTTTGAGGAATCATATTCATCTCGATTTTCTTTATCATACTCTACTGGAAATTTATTTCCCGTGCTTTTCTTTAACTCTTATCATCATTCATAAATGTCATAACTTACATTTAAAAAAAAATATTCTTTCTTTCATAATCCTCATTCCTCATTGAAACAGAGTTTCAAAGCTCATTTATACTCATTCATACTTTTCATTTCTCATTGAAACACAGTTTCAAAGCTTACTCGTGAACTGAACTCATTGAAACAAAGTTTCAAAATTTACTCATATTGTCCTCTTCTTTTCTCATTGAAACCAAATTTCAAACTCAATTATATTATCCTCTTCTTTTCTCTTCTTTTATTTGAGCAGCTAAGATCCTACTTCTCAAGTCATGTTTCAAAATCATCTCTTCTTGATGAATAATGTGCTTTGGCTCAAACACGTATTTTCTAAGTTATGACATATGGAAAACGTTGTGAACTTTTCCAAAACTAAGTGGTAAGACTAATCTATATGCCATTGGACATATTCTTTTCAAGAATTTCGTACGATCCAATAAAACGAGGTCTAAATTTTCCTTTAACATCACATATGGTTAATCCTTTAGAAGGAGAAGCCTTTAAGAAAACTTTATCTCATATTTCAAATTGTAGCATCGGTTCTACGAGTGTTAGCATAAGACTTATGTCTAATATGAGCTTATTTGATTTTTTTCTCTAATTTGTCTAACAATCTCAGTCATCTCGCTGACTGAGTCTGGGCCTACTATCATTCTTTCATCAATCTCGTCTGAATAGAGTAGTGATCTACATTTCTTTCCATATAGTGCTTCATATGGAGCCATCTCTATTGTCTCCTGATAGCTATTGTTGTAGGCAAACTTGATTAGTGGTAGTATCGCTTCCCAACTTACACCTCTGTCGAGAACCACTGTTCTCAACATGTCTTATAGAGTCTGAATGGTTCTCTCCGATTGTCCATCAGTTTAAGGTTGGAATGCAGTACTAAAGGTCAACCTTGTGCCTAATTCTTTCTAGATACTCATCCAGAATCTGGATGTAAACTTTGAGTATCGATCTGAGGTGATTGACACTGGTACGCCATGTAATCGTATGATCTCACGAACATACAACTAAGCTAACTTGTCTGACCCATAAGTTATCATTATAGGTACAAAGTGAGCACATTTTGTGAGACGATCTACGATTACCCCAAATGGCAGTGTTTCCTTGTTTAAATCTGGGTAATCCGGTAGCAAAAAATCCATAACAATATGCTCTTATTTCCATTCTGGAATTTCTAATGGTTGGAATTTGCCATAAAGTCATTGATGCAGTTGCCTTCACTTGCTGGCAAGTTAAACATCTCTCTAAGAATAATGCTATATCCATCTTAATACCGTCCCATTAGAAATTTTTTTTTCAAATTCTGGTACATTTTCGTACTTCCTGGGTGGGCGGTATACAGTGTATCATGTGCTTCACTCATGATCTCTTCTTTAAGTTCTGCACTATGTGGGACACATAGTCTTCCCTCAAGGTGATGACATTATCAACTTCTTCGTGATATCCTGTAGCATCATCCTTTCTCACTTTCAAATGTATCTTCTTAAAATTTTTATCATTCCTTTGAATATCTAAAATTCTATTTCTCTAGTAATGCTCTACTATCAAAGTGACAATAATTTCTTCCACTGTCTCGGTTGGTGGTAAAATTTTCAAGTTCATTAACTCAAACTCTTTTATGAGTTTATTCTCTTGGGTTAGAAGTAATGCAAGCTTTGAGGAAGTCTTACGACTTAAGGCATCAGCTACTACGTTAGCTTTTCCTGGGTGATAATTTATACCACAGTCTTAATCCTTCACTAATTCGAGCCACCTTCTCTATCTCATATTAAGGTCTTTCTGCTCGAAAAAGTACTTGAGAATCTTGTGATCTGTGAAAATTTCACACCGAACTCCATAGAGGTGGTGTCTCCAAATTTTCAAAGCATGCACAACAGCAGCTAACTCCAGATCATAAGTTGGGTAATTCAGTTCATGTGGTCTTAGTTGTCGTGATGCATATGCTATGACTTTTCCTTCTTGCATCAATACACATCCTATTCCGTACTTGGATTCATCCATATAGACTACATACTCTTTGTTGGGGTCTGGAATTGCCAGTATCGGGGCGGTAGTCAACTTTTCTCTCAAAAGCTGAAAACTGGCTTTACATTCTAGAGACCACTTAAACTTGATTCCTTTACGTAGTTGTTGTGTCATTGGTCCACTATCTTGGAGAATCCTTAGATGAATCTCCGATAGTATCTACTTAATCCTAAGAATCTTCTGATTTCATTTGGAGTCGTTGGTGACTTCCATTCTTGTACAGCTTCTACCTTGATGGGGTCTACCTTGATTCCTTCAGATGACACAATGTGTCCAAGAACCATTACTTCACTAAGCCAAAATTCACACTTGCTGAATTTAACATAGAACTTCTCGTTTCTGAGGGTTTCTAAGGTGATTCTTAGATGTTTATCATGTTCTTCTTCATTTTTCAAGTAGATAAGAACATCATCTATAAAGACCAAGACAACTTGTCGAGGTAAGGGTGGAACACACGGTTCATCGGGTCCATGAACACTGCGGTGCATTGATTAATCCAAAAGGCATCACTATAAACTCATAGTGACCATGCCGGGTTCGAAAGGCAGTCTTAGGAACATCTTCCGGTCGGATTTTCAGTTGGTGGTATCCTGATCTCAAATCTATCTTTGAGAAGACACTTGCTCCCTTAAGTGGATCATACAAGTCATCAATCCTGGGTAAAGGATATCGGTTCTTGAGTGTCAGCTTGTTCAAGCCTTTGTAGTCTATGCACGTTCTTAGAATTCCATCCTTTTTTTTTCATGAAAAGCACATGTGACACCTAAGGTGATACACTAGGACTGATAAAACCTAGGTCCAAAAGTTCTTGAAGTTGCATCTTGAGTTCTTCTAACTCTTTAAGGATCATCGTAAATGATGGTTTGAACATTGGTGTTGATCATGGTTCTGGGTTGATTATAAATTCTAATTGTCCATTTGATGGTAATCTTGGCAGTACTTCTGAAAATACATCTGGGTATTCTCGTACAATGGAGATATCTTAAATCTTCCTTTCTTCCTTTACTTCTCCACTTGTGTATCATAAGTAGGTTCAAACTTTTCCTTACTAACTTTGTGGCTTGCAGTGCTGAAATAACTGCCTTCTTCTTGTTTATGGTAATCTCATGAAAACTCGTGGGTTATTTTTCTTAGATGTGGGAATGAGATTTGTCTTTTCTTGTAAAGGATTAGGGCATAGCCTTCGGCTAGCCAATCCATGCCTAAGATTTTGTCCACGTCGTTCATCGAGATTACACTAAGATTGTTCGCAAAAACCTTAAGTGATCCTAAATCCAAGCTTAGGTTAGAGAAAGAATGTGTGAGAGTAGTAGTTCCTCCCAAAGGTGAAGAAACTCTTAAGGTTGTCTCTACTGGTTCTAGTTCTAATCTTATGTTCTCTACACATGTTTGAGCAATGAAAGGATGAGATGCTCCAGTATCATGTAAATGATTGCTGGTGTGCCAAGGAGGGTGCCCATACTTGTCAGGTTTCCTTGATTTTCTTCAGACTATTTCTATTTCATTGCATAAGCTTGGTCTGTCATGGTTGTTTCTAATGTTTGCGTCGTTGGTACTAAGGTGGTAGTGGTGGGGGTGGTGGTAACTGCTGAGGTTGCTGATATTTTTGGGGTTGAGCCTGAATTGCTCAGACATGCTGGTTTGTTGCTGTCTGATTAGACCTTGCGCCTATTTCCTACTGTCTTGTAAGACAATAGTTTGTGAAGTGCCTCTTCTGGCCACACAAAAAGTACATGTCGCTATCTGCTATACATATTCCACCGTGCATCTTCTTGCACTTGAGACAAATAGAAAACTTTTCTAAATAGTTCCCTCTCTGAATGGTCGGGTTCTGTTTCTCGTAGTTCTGGGAATAAGTTTTCTCTTGCCATGGTTTCTTCGAAGTGGAGTTGTTATGGTTATCCTCCCATTTACGCTTTCCTCTAAAACCTTGATATTGTGTTTGGGCGGACATCAGTGTCGCAGGGGTTGTATGCTTTTCTCCTGACATTGCAGCTTCTTGTCAAGAGCTCAATTGAGGGATTCAGTATAAAATAATCCGTCATGGCTTGCCAATGTCATCCTAATTTTGTGCCTCAGACTTGCACAAAATTTTTCCGCCATTTTCTTGCTCGTGTCTACTTGTTCAGTTGTTCTGGCGCATATCGTGTCATATCATAGAACACTCAATCGTATTTTGTCACAGTCATCCTTTCTTGCTTCAAATTGTAAAATTCCATCTCCTTCTTCTTACGATAGCTCCTAGGGATATACTTGTCATATACTCCCGTCTTGAAGTTTTCCCAGGTCAAGTTTGCTAGTTGTTCATGGGTCATAGTCTTTCTGTGTGTTTCCCACCATAAATCTGTTGATCCCATCTGTTGGAACGAAACGCACATCATGCATTCTTGATCCGTACAACACAGAAAGTTAATTATGCGTTCTAGAGCTCATACCCAAAATTCCGCTTTAGCTGGATCTCCCATTCCGTTGAAAATAGGTGGGTTCTGTCTTAAAAATAATTCCTCAATTCTATGTTCATGCAGTGGGAGGGTGAGGTTACTTCTGGTTTAATTTCATGTCTTTTATCTATGTTTCTAGAACCTTGATCTTTACCTCCGCCTCTTGGGCGTCCAACTCTCCTCAATGGCATTCTACTGAGTTAACGTCTTATCTTATTAAGATATCTTCTTTACTATATAGATCCATATTCTTAAGTTCATAGCTTTGTAGTGGAGTTATCCACTACCTTTCTATCATCTTCTTTTCCTTTGGCTTTTTCTCGATTGCTTCTCAAGCTTTTCCACCCTTCTTTGGGTTGTTCTTGTATCTGAGTGTTCTCGAAACTTATGTAGTTGATTCTAAAATTTGGTACCTTTTTGTCTTATCATTTGTTGTCATCTTGACATGAATAAGACCACTAATTAAACTTTCTGAACATGCTTGATAATTTCGTAAGAAGAATTTGGTTTAAAACCAAAATTGCTTAAGAGTTTAGATCTATGACTCATCATCAAAGATGATAACTTCTTGAGGCTTCTGGTATGCTATACTTATCAATATAAAATTCTTGGGAAATCTAGATTTAAGATTTATTATTCAAAGATAATTAAATCTTTAATAACTGAGTTAATAATTTCATTCGGTTTAGATTCTACGGTAGAAACGATAACTTATCGGATCATAGCCGTGATCTTGATTCGTTATAAAAGAGAAGATCTCTCTCTTTAGTTTTCTCGTAATTGGCCTTAGCCTTTGTTTTGGATATTCTCCTTTTTCTGGTTCTTTTCGTTTCTTCTTTATTCAGATTGTTCTCGTTCTCGATTTCGAGTAGCTTGTAAAAGTTCTTCTAAGTTCTCGTCTAAGTTCTCTTTTCTAAAGGGAACATACATCTTAAATCATTCTTCGTTCATAGGAAAAATCTCTAACGTCATGACAATGATTATGACTCATCTTAAAAGAAATATTTAAACTTCAACTTTGAAAAGAATCGTTCTTACTGCTTTCACTTAAAAACTTCACTTCAAAACATCTTAAAAACTTTTCTCTTAGAGCATACTTTTTCTTCTTTCAATACTCAACTTCATACAAAAGAAATACGTATATTTCTTTAAAAATCTCAAACTTCAATTAGAAAGAAATACCTTCATTTCTTTATAAATCTTGAACTTTAAATGAAAAGAAATACATTCATTTCTTTTCAAATCTCAAACTTCAGCTAATAGGAACATGTTTATTCCTCTTAAAACATAAAACTTCAACTTCTTAAAATGTTTACCTCTTTCTGGTTGAGTGTGATATGTCGGAGTGCTAAGCTTTTGGTCGACTCACTAAATTAGTCTAGTGAAACAATACTAGACTAAACTTGAAAAAGACTCTTGGGTTCAGAGCACAAGTTGCTCTGATACCACTCTGTCACACCCGCCCTCCGCTAAGGTAGCCAAAGTCGGGAAAACCGTGACTGGGAAAAGGAACATAAAAATAGAGGAAAAGAATGAGACTTGCACGAAGAGAAATATCTGAATACTTAATCTGAGTGTCTGCAGCGGAATTTGGATCAATTTCTAAGTTTACATGTATGAAGACGTGCAAACCCCCAAGAGTTACTACTAGATGAGTTCGACAAAATCTTCGCTTAGCACTTCCCTTTTTTCATCACAGCTCAACCTGCACATTTAGAAATACATGCAGGGCTAAGTACAAAAGTACTCAGTAGACACATGCCCGATATCACATTCATACATATATAATTGTCAAGCCATTCTAAGTGATACATAGAGATTTTTGTCACTAAAGCACCTATGTTCACAAAAGCATTTCTTTTCTTGAAAATTCTGAGTTCGACTGATCAGTCTAAATTCTTTAGTAATCAAGCATATCTGTAATTTCTGTGTGCCGGGAAGGTGGCCACCTTCCACGGACACCTTGACCGGCCAACCCGCTAGATGACTCACGGTCCTTGTGTACACTAGTTCGAGTGGGGATGCTTACCCACTGGAACCCGAATTCGATTTCATAATCATAGCAAATATGTATCATAAAAAACATAAAACATTTATGGCAAGACAATACTTGAAATATCAATTTCAATTCAAAAGCTATTTGAAAAGAAATAACATAAATGCGGATAAACACACATATTTTCTTTTAGTATAAGAAAGCCTACTTGGATCGTCTTGACTGACGACTGCTTCGGTCTCGAACTGCGATCCTGACCTTTCGTCGTACCCTTTAAATAAATCTCGAGTGAGATAACATTTTCGAGTGCATCTAATTATATTCTCTAAGTGTAAGGAATTATTATCCTTTGTTATTTGAGAATTATTCTCGGGTCTTTTAACTCGGCTATTGCTCGAGTTTCGGATTTAGATTCTAAGAGGGTCGTTCGATGATTTCTAATCAAACCATATTTTGACTTTGATTAAACACATAACTTCATGTTTGATCATTTCTCGGCACTCATGCTCGTCTAATATCAAAATATCGTTGAATATCATGAAACTTTAATACCGTATAACGTAATGAACCTCTTTAGCTTAGCTGATTAAATAAGACTATCATCGGTCCCTTGTGGGACCCAACCCCTTGTGGGCCTACCCCTTGTGGGTAAATCAACCTCTTTTCGACCCCTTGTGGGCCACATTAATAGCTCATACAAATGAAACAAAACACAACAATGATTATAACCATGTAATCACTAAGCTTATTTTCAATTTTTTTTGCACACTTGACGGAAAAAAAAAATCCGATAAATTCACAACATGCTCAACACATGTTCAAGCTAAATGAGCAGTTGACTTTGAAAAATCATAATAAATTGGAAATAATTCCAATTGTATCGAATCAAACTTTAAAGTGACCATAACATCGTAAAGTTTTATAATCCGAAGACAAAACACATAAAATCATTTTACTCTATTTTTCACGAATTTTCAAAGTTAGATAAATTTTCAGATTTTCGCTGGAATTGGCAGTTTGCGCAACCATTTTGAAAAATTCATAACAAATCGAAAACACAACGAAACATCGTGATTTAAGTTGGAGATTACTCCTAACTCGATCTAGTATTTTATTATGTTAAAAATTATACACATTCTCTACTTAAAACGACGAGACAAAACCCGGACAGAAACTGTCGCCCTTTTCTCTCTTTTTTTTAAGCATGCACGATTAATTTTCGTAAATTCACATAATACTCGTATATAACCTACATACATGCTCGTCTATTCGATTCATCCGAGAAAAATCGAAAACATATAAAACGACGAGCTCAAGTTAACTTCTCAAAACTTAATATGCTTAGATTTCATTGAAACTTAAAACACATGTTTATCTAACTCATACGAGCAACATTAATTCTCGACATTTCTCGATTCGGGCTTGACTCGATAAAATCAAAAAGAGGGCAGTCCCTATTTCATTTTTTTTTATCATGCTCAAATCATGAAAATTAAACTGTAGAAACGTAGATAAGATCGAGGGCTACCTTTCTATCGGATTAGATTTCGAAGAAATCGGAAAAACGAGACGAACGGGACGAGAATAGGAGCAAAACTCCTTAGCCTTTTCCTCCTTCTTGCTCACGTGAATAATGAAGAATGGGGGGTGACTTTGTGGTCTTTTATAGGCCACAAGTTGCGCACCCAAAATATCTAAAGTATCCGGGGCAAAATCGTTTTTTCGCCTATTAGATATTTTCGATCCGATTCTTTGTTATTTATCTATCTCGGTTGAAACGAGAATCAACACCATCGTCTTTCTTACTCATTAAAACATCTTCGTCTCTCGTGAACTAAAGTCGGGGTTTGGCCCGATCGACTTGCACGTAAACCGAGAAAATACTTGTTCCTCGATTTCTTGATAAATATTAATTAAAAACTCCATTTTTTTTCTGAAATTCATTTTATTAAACTTCTCGAGAATTTTCTCATTACTCGTGCTATCAAAATCGATAAATAGGAGTTTTCTCGATTTCTCGAGTTCTCGATTTTATTATTCACCAGACAGCGAAAAATAAAAAGTTCCGCGTATGGTCCGTATCGCGATAAAAGTGAATGTAAATTATCGCGCTTTGTCCTTATCTCGTCTCGGACTTCAAATCCAGGTATTCGAATGAATCCCGTATTTGCTATTGCTACCGATTTTAAAAGTATAAGCCGGTTCTCGAAAGAGCGGAGATTTGGTCTCCGTTTTCGCTGAAACTTGGCAGCAAGCTTTAAAATAAAGTTTCTAATCCAAAAATTTTATTCTTGGGATTTTTAAACACATAAAAGCCCGGTATAAAATACTCGGGTGTTACAGTCGCCACCTACTTTTTCACCTAAACACGATCGCTGCATTTTTAGTTCTTTTTCACGACTGAGTACGGGTCGCAGTTTTAGCACGCGTATCTTATATTTTATTTTTTTATTATATAATTCCTACCCTACTAGACCAATACATACATATATACATACATACATACATATATATATGTATGCACACTCTTTGCCCGTATTAGGGGGAGAATTTATACTTTTTATTTACTCTTTAGATTAGTGATTTAGACATTATTTAGTTTTATTATTTCCGTCCTTTTAGTGAAGAATTCAAAATCAAAGATTGAGAACTGACATCGCGATTCTACAACATGAAGATTGATGTTATTTCAAATCCATTTCAGTTTCATTTTCATTATGGGCATATAAAAGTTTTATGGTTCTAGGACTTTATAAGACCTATTTCAACTTATGAATCCGTAATATTATTTTCAAAATTTCCTTCCAATTTATTGTTTATATTTTTTGGTTTTAATTCTCTTGTTTTAAAACATGATCAATATTATTGCATGTTAGTTATATTTTCAATGTCTTCATCCGAATTGATCTCAAAATCAATCTCTTGAAACATAATATTGTCGCCTCCTTGAGACCTAGCAGAAATAGGTGAGCTATAGAAGAAAATTCTAATCACGCTTTTCGAAGATAATATTTTAGATCTTGATAATTATGGATGATAGATTGTGTACTAATCAATGATTGTAGATTACCTTATCAGATGTGTATTATTATCTGAGTGACATTCAGATTTATTGGATTAAAATTGATAGTGAGATTAAACAGGTGGATTTTATTAATTGATTTAGTGTCGATACATATCCTGAGATCCGCTTTATATTATTTGATTTAATTATGTTGTTCACAAATTCATTTTTATTAACTAGTTATTATAAATCATCACACAGTTTAGTTGCCTAAATAATATTAAGGTGCATGTGTTAATTTTTCAGTGTGTTCTCCGTTATCAGTCTATGTGAATATGATACTCGACTTCCAATATTTACTACACTATTTTATGTTAGGAAATAGTGTGATCAAACTTTGGTGTCATTTTCGGAGACAATGTACATTACTACATTGTTAATTATCTGATATGAAATTATCAATTTAGATATTTTATTTTATTCTGTTCACATTTTATTTTTGTTTCTTGAGGTAGTGTATGATCACAAGAAGAATGAGATAATACCGATCAACTTGAAGATCGAGCGATCACACAAGCGGGATAGATAAGAAAGGAGGAACAAAACAATGGCATACCAATATTTCCATGATTGCCATGTGAGTTTAGTTGGAGTATTTTCAATTCCAGATCGAGGAAACTGCAACCCAGTTACCTCGACCCAAACTAATACACCTACACCAAACACTACAAAAAAATGCACCACTGGCGACGGAAAAATCCGTCTTTAGCAAAGGAAATCCGTCGTCCCGAAGGGCTAACGACAGACTAACGACGGATTTTTTCCGTCTGTATTTCGATCGTCGTTAGCCCAGCGGACGACAGAAAAGAGAGTCTGTCGTTAGCTAACGACGGATTTTATCCGTCGTTAGGGACTACGGACTGTAATTCCGTCATCATCTTCTCCCGGTGGCCGTTGACGGTGCCGGAAACCTAACGACGGATAAAATCTGTCGTTATGGACGACGGACTGGAATCCGTCGTTAGGTCGTTGACCGTTGACCTAACGACGGATTACAGTCCGTCGTTAGGTATTTTTAATTTTTTTTTAATAATTTTTTTATTATTATACATTACCTAAAACCTGTCACAACAAATAATACAAATGTAATCGAACATTGAACAATAATTTAAAATTGAAATTCAAAATGAACGCGCATTTCATATAATTTATAAACCACAATGTTAAAAGTAAAAAAACAAATAATATAATGTATCAATAGCATCCCACGACAAACAATATAATCAACAAATAGTACAATGTATCAGTAGCATCTACGAATCATAATCAGGAGGAAAATGGGGAGGGGCATCAGACGGGGGAGGCTGATAAGAGGGAAAGGAGGGAGCACTACCTCATCCCTGCTACTGAGACATCCACCGCATCACCTCGGCGTACTGAGTCTACATGAGCGCCATCTGCTCAGCCAATCTCTGCTGCTCAGCAAGGTAATCACGGCGCTCTCGATCTTGCTCCTCGACTTGGCGCCACGGCTCCTCAACCTCGTCTCTGGATGCTCGTGATGTGGACGACGATCCCCCAAATCTGGATGCTCTCAAGGCCTTCGCGGCGCCTCCCGTGCCGAAAATCCTCTTCTTCTTATCCGGGCCGCGAAGAACCTCCAGATACAGTTCGTTTATGTCGACTGCATCGTGGTCCCCCTCAGGTAGCTGGGCCCGTTCCTCGTCAGCACGGTGAAACACCTCAGTCTGCATGTAAACGATAAATGAACATTTGTTAGTATACATATTATAAATGTTGAAAATATAAATTATATATATATATATATATATTCTTTTGAAATTAAGACTTACTGTTATCGCCTCAGATTTTGGATCGGTGTATGTCCCGTCCATCATCGAGGAAGGAGTCGAACATGCAGTAAATCGGAGCTACTCCCCTCTCACTACCCTATGCATGAAATCACAATGGAATTGTGTCATTGAAACATGTGTATATGAATTAAAATTGTACAACATAATTATAATTATTATTTAAAGTATATTATTACCTTTTCCTCAGCTCGTTGCATGACCGACTTGGACCCTCCCCTATGCTTGATAGGACCAGTACCCGGTCCCTGAGGCTGAGACATCCGGTTGCGCCTCGCTGCCTGGGATTTGGCAACAACATCATCCCGAGACCAGTAAGCGAGCCAACCCATCCAGACATCATCAGTCCACCACCCAGGCTTCCCACCTCTAGGTGGCGGATCATTCCTCCTCCTCTTTATCCCGTAGATATAATCCTTATATCTCTCTCTAATCTTATCATACCACAGCTCCCGAATCTTGGCATCGATTGTCGGTTCCCAAGTAAACTTTTTCTAGCATTGAAAACGTATGTTAGAAATTGTAGTTATAAGTTATAATTAAGAATGAATTTAAAATTTTTAGTAAATTTTCGAACCTTAAATTTTTAGTAAATTTGTCGGGTCGGCATGCGGGTAAAATCCCCTACATAAGTAATTTTAGATTGATTTATGTAAGATTTTTGAATAAATAATTAAATAATTGTCAAAATTGAAGATGTGATTGCATTTACGTACCCCAACTCACTCACAGAGAGAACAAAGTCACCTGTGGGTCAATGCTCTCCCTGACCATCAGTGTCAGAGAGGAGACGGACGGGTGATGTGTATGCCACCAATATGGTGGCTCAGACCGGTCCCGGACTCATATCCAGACGATGAGTCCGGGGAACTACCCCTACCAATGGATAGAGGAGATCGTCGTGAACCCCTACCACGAGGAGTACCCACATCATCTCATGGAGAACCTCGCCGACTCGAAGACATCTATTATGTTGAAAATAAATAAATAAGATTCATGATAGGCAAATGACGTATACGTAGAAGTTTTATATTGAACATATAACAAGTTGCATTTATAATTAATAATATAAAATTCGAATGTGTTAAGTTTTCTACACAAAGTGTTAATCTTCGTCCTCTTCATCATCATTATTTTCATCTTCCCCATCCGCATCTACATAGTCATCCTCCTCATCTTCATCTTCTTCTTTGTCATCTGAAGCTTCATCCTCTTCATATTCATCATCATCGTCATCTTCTTCTTCTGTTTCGAGGACATTATCAGAGTCTTGTTCGTCATCATCATCTTCAATTTCTACATGTTCACCATCTCGGTGAACTGATGTAGTATCATCTACATCTACAGTAGTTACCATATTAGCGTCATCATCCTCCTGAAACGGTGACTCCAACGTAGACACATCCCCTTGAGACTCATCGATAGTGGCCCTTGCCTTTATAGAAAACCTTCCCACCAGTCTCTACACTGTAGGTTCATACTCGGATATGAACACTAATACACTTGTGTAACTTGAATGGCTAATTCAAATGGTTCATATTTTCTAAGTCTGTGCGTATGATTTACAAACACTAATTTGAACTGAGTATCAACCCATGTACCAGTCGGAGAGGTGTCAAACCAGTCACACTTGAACAGAACGACCTTTTTATTGTATAATCCTGGGTATGTGAGCTCGCACACTTTGACTAATTGTCCATAAAAATCTGTCTGACTCGAGTCCCCATAGTTCTCAGCTTTTATGCACACACCACTACTCATAGTTGCCTTGTGAGTTCCATGTGATATCGTGTGAAATTTGTAACCATTCACCAAATAACTATGATATGATGTAATCATTGGTGAAGGTCCACGTGCAATGTCCCACATAACAGGATCAGTTACATAATTTTGTACCTACATCACACACAAGTTTATATTTATCAAGTTATGGAGTTGTATGTCCCGTATATATTTCTTAATTATATAAATTCAAGTAGTTTAGTGAAAATTTGACTCACATAGGAACAAAACCATTCAGGAAATTTTGTAGACATTTTCTTGTCAATGTCCATGTCAGTTATCCATGGATTTGAGTGTCTGAGTTGTGATTCGTATTCCCTTCATACAAAAGTACATATTAGTTGATAAAAACCACACATTGCATTAAATAGTATTATTTCATTTGTAAAAGATTACTTGATATATGGATCGATCTCCATGCAATTATGGAGTACATATAGATGAGCAGCTCTGTATTCCCTTGGATCCAACGATCTTTTCGTTGTCTTTCCAAAGCCAGTTCCAGCAAGTTTGAATACAGAAGGCAAGTCTGATTGATCTTCTACCCCACTAGTAGAACATCCTCCAACGTAGTTGCGAGGCACCTCTCTATGTTTTGTACTAACATGATCCTCAAAATAATAGGAATAGAAAGCAGTGGCTTCCTCCACTAAGTATGCATTACATATCGATCCCTCAACGCTTGCTTTGTTCTTGATATTATTTTTCAGTTTTCTTAAATATCTGTGTTGAAATGATTCATTTAAAAAGCATAAAACAATAGTGAATTATTTAGAAAGCATTAAACACAATTGATTCGGTTTGAAGTACCTCTCAAATGGGTACATCCATCGATATTGGACTGGTCCTCCATCTCTTTCCTCATCAGCTAGATGGATATGCAAATGTTCCATTGAATCGAAGAAGCTTGGTGGAAATATGCATTCAAGCTTACACAAAATCAATGGGATGTTACTGTTAAGTGTCTCCATGTCCTCACTCTTTATGTTTCGTGATGTCAAATCACGAAAGAATAGACACAACTCAGTTATGGACTTGCAAACAACTTGTGGGAGTAGTTCTCGAAATGCAATGCGTAGTATGCGCTGCATGAAAATGTGACAGTCGTGGCTCTTCATCCCAAACATCTTAAGTTTACTCATGTCTACACATCTACCCATATTTGAGACGTAACCGTCAGGAAACTGAAGGTCTTTCACCCACTCACACAAGACTTTTCTCTCCTTTTTGTCAAGTGTATAACATGCCTTAGGATATTTAGTTGTATACTGGTCACGCATCTTCTTAAAGGACACTTGTTTACGTCCCCGACTCCTATCTTTGTATCGGCTTTCATTACAAAATTTGCAATTCACAAGATGAGAATCCCCCTCCCAATAGATCATGCAATGATTCCTACACGAATCTATCTTTTCTACAGGTAAACCCATTGCCCGTAGCAATTTCTGTGTGCTGTAGTAATTCATGGGCACTTTGTGGTGATCTGGGAATGCTTCATTTAATAACACACACATCTCGTTGAAATACTTTTGTGGCATCCCAGAACGGGCCTTCAAAGTCATCAGACGAGCCACAAAAGACAACTGAGTGTGGTTTTTACACCCATGGTATATCTCTTGATCGGCAGCGTCCAACAACTCGTACAACAACTTTGCTGTAGCATTTGGATCTTCCTCTATGTTCGAGTTGTTAAAATTGGGACCCCCGAGATCATGAACCATCGCGTGGTATGTTCCGTATTCTTCTTCGGATTCTACATCTACGTCAACACGTATTTCTTGAGCATATGAAGGTATTTCATTTTCACCATGAAACCTCCAGATCTCGTAACCCCGTGTGAAACCCTTTTTAGCGAGATGAAGCTGTACAACATCTGCACTTTTAAAGTATATATTCTTACACTTCACACACGGACACTTCATTTTTTCTCCATCCATTAACTGAGGTTGACTACTTGCAAATCTTAAGAACTCCTCAAGCCCAGCAAGGAAGTGTGGATTAAATGCCTCATTCGGAAGTAAACGCAGATACATCCAATCTCGACTCATTTTTATAACCCTGATTATTAATAAGTAGTATTGAAAAACAGAAAAAAAAAAAAAAGTTAAATTAGTTACGGAGAGGGCAAGACTATTAGTTTTGTATTAATTAAATTACACATTTAATAAGGAAATAGTTTTTGTGATAATGAAAGGAGATTGCTTTATGTAAGTTGAATAGAGAAGTTGAATCATTTGGAGTTGAATAGAGAAGTTGAATCATTTAGAGTTCAATAGAGAAGTTGAATAATTTGGAGTTGAATAGAGAAGTTGAATCATTTGGAGTTCAGTATAGAAATTGAATTATTTGGAGTTGAATAAAGGGCGATAATGTATTGGTAAATTATTTGGACTTTAATAGAGAGAGGGAATATCCTTACGTTTAAAATGTTTTGTACATCATTGATTTGCATTTATGAATTACATGCTGATGCTTAGATTGTTTGATGCTACGCATTTGGAGATCACGATCATTTCGGTCATTAATAAGGTTTACATGTTACAATCAAGATTTTTATATGCGATTATTTAAACTATTTAAGTAATTGTGTCTAATCTAACCAAGTCAGCTAAGGTCATCAAACTATCCCAACATGCATGTCATATATATATATATATATATATATATATATATATATATAGGATGGAGTTCAAATAAAAAGGAAGATTAAGGTATAAAATAGGAAATGATCTGGGCCTTAGATTTTCATGATCGGACGGTTGAGATCTTGACCGAAAAATGCATTGCTTTTAACTATGAAATGCATTGTGAAAATGTAATTTGAGTCATGCATTGCATTTAACTATGAAATGCATTGTATTTAACTATGAAATGCATTGTTTTTTGAACGCATAACCGCCCACTTCAAATTTTACGAAAATAACCTTATGTATATATAATGGCGCGATTTTTGTTTTAATCATGGCCGTCGGATGGTGTTGATCTAATGGCCCAGATCATTTCCTATTTTATACTTTAATGTCCCTTTTTATTAGAACCACTCCCTATATATATATATATCATCAAAATATAACAACAACTCGTGCATCTCATCAAATTATCACAACATATATATCTAAATACAACGAGGTTCGTAGAACAATTACTGATCATATTAGGAGAAGATCCTTAAGACATAATCAAAATCTATCCCAAAGGGAGAAGATCCTTAAGAAATTAATTATGTCTATCCCAATGTCATAATATATATATATATATATAAATACATCAATTATTAATCTAAATTAAGATAATTAATAATCTTAAACAAACTTGACATAAACAATTTATTATGTCTAACCAAATATATTTAATTATCGAATTAATTACATATAATTAACCTAAGTAATTAAATAAGTACATTATTATAATTTAATTACCTTTCACCGAAGTAGGGAGCGCCGGAGCGGCAGAAGGCGGCTCGGAAAGGCTGAGAGAGGAGTCGGGAGGCGACAGGCGTAATTAAATAAACTCTAATTAAACAATTTAAACATATAATTAAACTAACGCTCAATTAACAAACTAATACTAATTAACAATTTCAACTAATTAATTAAAAATTTAAACTAAGATATACTAATTTACATCAAGTAGACAAATTAGTCAATTATCCATAACACTAACACTAACTAAACTAATTTGTTTTGGATTACTTACAATAATTAGAAAAATTATTCAAATTAGTCAATTAACTAAAGTAATTAAACTACTTAAATAATTAAACTAAGTAAACAATTAATCTATTTAATTAAACTTATACTAATTAACAATCAATTAACAATAATTTAATTTAACACTAAAACCACAATTATCAAACAATTAACAACAATTAACACAAATTTAACAATTAATTAAATTTAACACTAATTTAACAATTAATCATATATATCAATTCACACTAATTTAACAATTAACTAATTTAAATAACAATTAACTAAATAATTAATCCAAATTATCAAATAATTCAGAAAATTAAAAAAAAATAAAAAACATACCTGCAGACAGAGGCGGTGCGGAGCAGGCAGCGGCGGCGGAGCAGGCGGCGGCGGCGAAGCATGCAGCGAAGCAGGTGGGGGCCAGAGGCGCAACGTGGAGGCGAAGCTTTCTACTCCAACGTGGAATTTAAATGGGTAAAAAATGAGAAACCGAGATACATAAAGATAGGGGAAGGGAAAAGGGCAAAATATACTTACCTTGGTGGAAGGAGCTTCGATTTCACCGGAGAGGAGGAGAATCGCCGGAGAAATGTGTTCTGTTTCGTGAAATGGGATTATGCCCGATAAATAGGGCGGGACGACGGACCAGTCCGTCGTCCGCTATAAAAATAATTAAAAAAAACTTAAAAGTTAATGACGGAATATACGGACGACGGACTAGTCCGTCGTCCAGTCCGTTGTTAACTTTGGCGCCATCTTACGCGCCAAAATAACGGTCGCTAGTTCGTCGCCAGTCCGTCGTTAGCCAAATTCGTTAAAGTCCGTCGCCAGCGGACGACGGAAAGCCATTTCGTCGCCAGTTTAAGGTTTTTTTGTAGTGAAAGACTCTTAATTATATGTACTCGTCTCCCACTGACCAGTTCCAATGAGGAGGATGGAGACCAAGCATTAGTGTGAATAATTTCGCACTTAAGCTGGCCCTCATCAATATGGTTCAAGCATATCAGTTCAGTGGATGAATTACTGAGAATCCTAATGTGCATTTGGAGATATTCTTTGACATCTGCGACACTATTAAACATAATGGTGTGTCTCCTTATACCATAAGGATGCGTATGTTTGGATTCTCACTATGCAATCAAGTCAATGATTGATTTAAAAAGTTTGGACATAACAACCATCACGACTTGGGAGGCTCTATGCAAAAAGATTTTAGCAAAGTAATTTCCACCGGCCAAAGACCAGAAGATTGCAGTCGACATCTCTCAATTCTTGTAATTGGGAGATATTCATTATTTGAGACCTAAGAAAAATTCATATGCCCCATCAAAAAATGTCCACAACACGAATTCAGCCACGAGAAACGAACCACTCAATTGTATTGTGGGTTGACTCAGAATACCAAGTATAATTGATGTTGTAGCTGGAGGATGTATACTTAATCGGAATGTGCATGAGACTATGTGGATCATTTAGGAGATGGAATCAAACAATTATTAGTGTTCCATGTAAAGACAATCAATCAAACGAGTTGCAGTTGTACAGATCGAGTCTAAATATTACAATCTATTGTTGCAATTCATACTGTTAAATAGTGATGTTGAGACTGAAAGAAAGGAGAAAATACAAGTGCAGACCATTACAAATACACATGGGCTAGAGGATATCAATTATGATAATTAGACAACGGTCTTGAATAATATTCGACTGAGTTCAACGAATTCTGCAAGAATGAGGGCATCACTAGGCAACATACTGTTTGGAGACGCCTCAGCAAAATGGTGTAGCAGAAGAGGTGAATCAGACTCTGCTGGAGAGAGCTTGTTGAATGCTCTCCCAATATGGTCTTACTCGTCGCTTCTAGGCAGAGGCTGTGACGACGACCTGCTACTTGATAAACTGTTGTCCTCACATGTGTATCAACCTTAAGACACCTCTCGAAGTGTGGTATGTGCAGTCAGTCAATTATTCAAACTTAAGGGTATTTGGGTGTACAACTTATTATCATGTAATTGAAGGTAATATGTGGAGCCAAGGGCGAAGAAGAGAGTTTTCATAGGGTACGGAAATGAGGTGAAAGGTTACAAGATCTGGTCTCCATCTAAAATGAGAGTCATTCTCAATAGAAAATGTTATTTTCAATGAGACAATGATGTGGAATCTACCAAGGAAATAAAGAACCCATAAATGGGTGATATTCAAAGGAGGATGACGAGATGGCTTGATGAGAGAGCTGACAATCAGGTGGAGTTGTAGCAAGCTAGTGAATAGCTAGTTGAACTTATCCAAGAAGCAAGTCAATGGGCATTGTCAGCAAGCAGACATGATCGACCTATTGGTGCACAAGTCGATGGCATCGACCTAAGTTCCGAGGAGCTACAAGCTCATGAAGAGCAGCACGCTGCATCTGGGTAGGGAAACTGATCAACTGCAGTCTGCAGATCACCGACTAAGCTAGTATAGTATAGCTCTTGATCGAACTAAAAGAATTGGAACAAGCCCTCCACTGCGCTATGATTTCAATGAGATGTTAGGGGCTCTTCCACATAGGAGGTGGATTTTTTTGAGCCGTCTACCTACCATGAAGTTGTGATGTGTTTTGAAGCCACACAACGGCTTACAAGAATGGGAGATGAGATCGAGTCACTTCACAACAACGAGATTTGAGATCTAGTACAATGACATGCGGGAAGGCATATCGTTACATAAAAATGAGTAACCTCTTAAGAGGGCGTGAAATATAAAGCTCAGTAGGTTGCAAGAGAGTTCAGTCTAAAGAAAGGAGTGGACTATGATGAGATCTTCTCTCAAGTAGTCAGACATACATCTATCAGAGTGCTACTTGAAATGGACGCACACCACGATCTTGAACTTGAGCAATTTGATGTTAAGGCGGTCTTCCTACGTGGATAGCTCGATAAGGACATTTATATGACACAACTGGAGGGTGGGTTATCATATTTCAGGTAAGGAACAACTCATTTGCAAATTGAAAAGGTCCTTATATGAACTTAAGCATTCATCAAGGCAATGATACAAGAGATTTGATGGGTACATGGAGAAGATCGACTACAATACGAATCTTTATGATAGTTGCGTCTATCACAATAAGTTGAAAGATGGATCTTTCATCTATATGGTCTTATATGTCGATAATATGCTTTTAGCTGCCAATGACAAGTATGAGGTTCTGAAGCTTACAGGTCTCCTTAGTGCTAAGTTTATGAAGGATATGGGTGCAACTTAGAAATTTTTGGCCATGAAAATCTATAAGGATATAAATAAGAGAAAATTATTTCTCTCATAGAACAGCTATATCGAGAAAATTTTGTTTCGCTTTGGCATGTCAAATGCCAAGTCTATAGATACACCAATTGCAACAAATTTTCATTTATCCGTGACTCTGATCAACAACCAATAGGGACAAAGGAGGCCAAAAAAAGGGAAAAGAATAAAGCACTTAAGGCATGTGACAATGTCTTGCAATATTTCAATACGAGTGCCAAAACCTTAACGAATTTCACGACCAGTTATATGAAAATCATGAAGTACAAAATCTTGATGAAAGACACGTCAAAGATAACTCTGAAGCAACTCGAAACGAATATGATGATGGTTGCGAAAATCAGAAGCAAATGAGACAAATTGTATTAGTTTTTCAGTTTTAATTAATATAAATTTATATTAATATAATTTTCTTTTAATGTTATTTTAAAATTTTAATTAATTATTTTTTTAAATTAATGTTAATTTTAATTTAATTTCAATTTTATTGTAATATTAAAAATAAAAATTAAATTTTAAAATTAAATACAAAAGTCTCAAATCAAAGAGTTTCCCATTATAAAATATTTTATAAAACTCAAAAAACATAACAACTCCTACCAAAAAATTTCCAAAAATCATAAAAATACGGGTGGAAATCCAAAAAATGATAACCCTTTTAGGCGGAAGGTTTCATCCTACATCAAATGTATTAAAGCAAGGGTTGTGATTCATTTCGAATAAAAGACACTTTTTAATTTTGTGAATAAAAATAATCTTAAAATATATTTTGTGAGTAAAAGCTTTTTAATAAAATTAAATCATAACTCTTACATTAATGCATTTAATGTAGGGTAAATTATGAAAAATACCCTATTATGTAACATGTAATGGAAAAATACCCACATTGTAAAATTTCCTTGTAAAATACCCAAAATTACCAAATTAACCTTACTACCTAACCCTAAAACTATTGGACATGTGAGTATCAGTTTTGCGTCAGCCACTTTTAGCATTTGTCATAACTTTGTCGGCCATGTATATGACAATAAAACAAAAAAGTTAGTCAAACCTACACTAATTCTTAAGAAGAAAGAGAGAGAGGGTCATGCTTTAAATTGGCAGGGTTTTGAAGAGAGCCGGGTATTGAAGAGAGAGAGAGAGAGGTTTCGCTGGGTTTTGCATAAAGAATTTCGCCAGGTATGCATTTCTTGAATTTTGGCCGGGAATTTTATTTTGGCCGTGAATTTTATTTTATTTCTTGAATTTCGCCAGGTATGCATTCTTGTTGTTTGATTAAATTCATTCTTATTGTTTGATATATTTCAATCCATTGTTCCCCTAATTATTTCAATTCATTGTGCTTCAAATTTTTTAATTCCACGGATTTTCAAGCGAGAGAGATTTTTGAACGATAGAAGTTGTTCAAATTCAACGAGGTTTGCAAAATTGATAATTATTATTGTGAAAAACTTGAATTTCATTTTTATTATTTTAACAATTGAGTTTGATTTAATTATTTAGGACTCGAGAAGCGGCGGAACTATGATTTTTATTGTTTATTTCACGTGGAAAACAATGGCACAAGAGGTATTTTTTTTAAATCGTTAATTATTATTTATATTTGATAAATAGAGTTATTTAATGTATTAATTTGTTAATTATTATTTGTATGTGATTTATGTAAATAGATTTATTTACTTATTTAATTTAATTCGTGTTTATTTAAAATTGGGCATAGTTATAATAACTTCTATGGTGAAAAACATAATAAAATATATAAATTATAATACTTATATGATAATTATGTAAAAAAGTGTTAAAATAAGGTGAAAAATCAAAAACCCAGACGGTTCGTGTGCCCGAACGAAACCGACCGGGTTTTAATAGATGACGTCCGGGTTTATGAAAAATAAATAAAAACATTTAATATATAATATTTATATTTATAATTATAATTATAGGTGCTACAATTTTTGTAAACAAGAAAATAATATTAAACTGTCACGCCCGCTTTCTACTAATTCTAGTAAAGTCGGGAACATGACTAATGAAAGATATAAACAACACATAATAAGACAATGAGTGTTCTTCTCATAACATAAGTCTAGAATTTGTCCCATAAATTCGGAGGGTCTGAGTCATAAGCTCAATACATTACATATCTAAATTAAGAGTTAAATCTCAAGTCTATTACATAATCGTCTAGCAGCGGAAAAGTGAGAATCGAAAGACGAAATCCTACGTGTATGATGACACGTAGAACCCCCAAGAGTCTGCTACTATGAGTTACGACAAAAATCCCGACACAGCACCCACGTCTTCTTCATTCTTCACCTGCACGTTTAGAAATACATGCAGGGCTGAGTACAATTTGTACTCAGTACACACGTGCCGAAATCGCACACTTACACATATAACTGTCAAGCCATTCAAGTGAATCATAGGGATTTTGTCTCTAAAGCACCTATGTTCACAAAAGCATTTCTTTGAGAAAGTTCTAGTTTGACTGATCAGTCCTAGTTCTTTGTAATTAACCATATGTGAACGTTATTTGTGCCGGAGAAGTGGGCACTTCCCACAGACACTTGACCGGTCAACCTTTCGCTGACTCACAGTCCATTGTGTACACTAGTTCGAGTGGAGACGCTAACCCACTGGAACCCGAATTCGATTATCATATAACAGATAGGCATCATACATAAATCGAAAACATTTATGGCAAGACAGTGCTTCGCAAATATCTCGTTTCATTTTGAAATCATGCACACATATATTTTTATAGAGTAAGAAAAGCCTACTTGAATAGCCTTGGTTGCTGACTGCTTTGTTCCTGAACTGTAGTTCCGACCTTTCACCGCAACCTTTAAATAGATCTTGGGAGAGATATATTACTCGAGTATATAAATAAACTCTAAGTGTAAGGAGTTAATATCCTTGGCTAATTAGAAAGTTTATTCTCGTGTCTTTAAAACTCGACTATTACACGAGTCTAGGAGTTGTATTTCTAGAGGAGTCGTTCGAGAATCTCTAAGTCACTTTATGATTCGGGAATTTATAGATAATCATTTGGTAATATCACTAGAGCATTTCTAATTGAACATCTCGATCCATAAATCGAGATAAGAAATTTCTACTTGGCTAATTAAATCTAATTAACATAGTCTAAGCATGATTTTAAATCATTTCCTAGGTGACTAATTTCTAATTAATCAATTAAGTTTTAATCAATTAAATTCAAATTAGAATTTAATTGTTACTTAATAAGTTAAATCTCCTAATTTAGCTTTAAGATTCTCTTATTGGACTTAGCCCAATTGGATTGAATCTTAGTCTAAAATGTTATCACTCTATTTAATCTATTTAAGTGAGCCCAATAGTCAACTAATTTAGTCCATTACTTTAAATTTGATTAAGTCCATTAAGTTCATTGCTTATTACACTCATCCCAAATGGTTGTATTAATTATAGCCCAATTCAATTAATCAGGCCCATTAATACACAGCCCAGCTACCTTAATTTGCTAGGCCCGGGATTGGTTCAATTTAATCGGGCCCGTTATTTATTAGTCTGTCCCGATATCCGGCCCATAACCCGGCCCAGGTTCTAGGACTTTCCATTCTAACCATACCCTATTCTCCTCTACACTTCACCCACAGAACACAATTACGCCCGCCTCCTTCACCTCCTCGGCGCTCGGCTTCACCTCCTCGGCGACTCATTTCTCGGCGTCACTCTCCTTTCTCCCTCGTTCTCTTCACCGCTGTTCTGCTTCTGGTAATATCCTTCCTTTCTTTCTTTTAAGTTTCGATTCTGATTCTTTCTTGATTAGGTTTGCGTTTTGTAGATTTCTTAAAATTTTCTGATTTACGTTTTAGAAGTGAATTGAAGTCCCAGATTAGCTTAGATTTCCGTTGGATAAATTTGAGGATTTCTACATTCGTAGTAACATAGTAATTTGAGATGTGAAGTTCTATAACGTGTCTCTTTTTTTTTGTTCGTTTGAGGCTTGGTGTTTGGGCTGGAGAGGAGTGGATTCGAGCTGGATGGTCTGATGGAGCTCTGTCCAGTGGAACAGCCGCGATCAGTCCCGGTTTCGGGGTCCGAAAGGTGGTTCCTTCGACTCAGGTAGGTCTTCTCTTCTAAGGTTAAATTAAGAAGAAACGAAAAGAACCAGAAAAAGGAGAATATCCAAAGAGAGCTTAAAGGATATGGTCAAAGAATGAAGGACTACCTTAACGAAGATTCGATTCGGCTATTGAATTATCGCTAGATCTCTTAGAGAGTTATAACCCGAACGATGCGTGAGTTCAGTTCACGAGTAGCAAGTTTCGGTTTCAGTTTAAGAAGCGTAATTCAGTTTCAGTAGGACGTAGAGAATAAGGGAGTTCAATTTCAGTTTCAATTTCAATTTCAGTTTCATTTTCTGTTCAGTGGAACGTAGAAAGTTTTGGTTCAGTTCAAGTTCAGTTTTATTTCAGTTCATTCAATTCAGTTCAATCCAGTTCAGTTCATTCAATTAAGTTCAATCCAGTTCAGTTCATTCAATCCAGTTCAATTCATTCAATT
>JAPKLX010003049.1:0-11655 GCA_026898415.1 Leonotis leonurus
CCCCCCCCCATACACCAAACCTTGCTCTTTCGGGACCAACAAGTGGTATCAGAGCAGTGGTTCAAACTGACCATTGTTTTGTTTCACAAGGTTAAAACCTGCGTGGTCTACTTGAATAGATCTAGGAAAACCTTTTTCATTCACGTGCATACCATCTGTTATGGAATCTTCTGTTATCAGGGCTTGCGAAGAATTCTCTATCCAAGGATATAGAGAATGGAGTTTCAGAATCAAAATGTGTCTCAAAGCCCATCACTGCCTGATGTGGAAAGTAATCGAAGAAGGGCCTTTGGCAATCACAGAAGAGACCACTCGTATCACAGAAACAGGAGCAGTAAAAGAAACTGTCCTAAAGGATCCCAGAAAATATACCTCCGAAGAAAGGAGAGAGGCAAATCTCGATGATTTTGCCAAAGGGATCATTTCCAGCACGGTCAAAGGCGTACATCTGGCCAAGATCCAAGATCTTGATACAGCCAAAGAGATGTGGGAAGCCTTGAGAGACCTGGCGCTTGGATCTGAAGTGATGATCGAGAACAAACTGTCTCTAGCTTGCAACAAATATGATGAATTCAAAATGAAACCAGGCGAGACAATAGAACAGATGAAGATGAGATTCACTGGAATTCTCTTAGAGATATCTGCGTTCAAAAAGAACAAGTATACTCAAAGGGAGAAAAACATGAAAGTTCTTAGAGCTCTTCCACCAAGTTGGGAGATCTATGCAGCAATGCAACCTCTAAGAGCTGACTTCAACGATCTGTCCACTGAAGCCTTATTTGATCATCTCGAAGGTCATGAATGTGACATTCAAAGAATTCGAGGACCAGATCATCTGTCCAAAAAGGCAGATAACAGTTCAAAGAAGGACAAAGAGGTAGCCTTCAAAGCGAAGAGCAAACCAGATGATCCTTCTGAGTCTGCTACTCTAGACGAAGAGAAAGGCTATGACAAACTCTTAAAAGAATTTGCTATGATAGCTAAACGCATGGACAAGATGGAAACCAGATCAAAGAAATTCAGACGCTTCTACAAAGATAACAAGAGGAACTTCAACAGGAATTATAACAATGATCGATCAGATGACAAGAATGAATCTAAACAGCAGACTACTAAAACAACAAAGACCTCTAACTCTGCAGATTACACTTGTTTTGAATGTGGCAGATCAGGTCATTTCAAAACAGATTGTCCTAATCTGTCCAGAAGCCAAAGAGAGGAATTAAGAGCTAAAAGAGATCGGAAGCTCAAAAATGAGCGAAAAGCCATGATAGCTGAACAAAACTCAAGCAGCTCAAGTCATTTCTCAGACAGTTCATCAGAAAATGATGAGGCTTTCATTGCTGACGATGAAGAAAGCTGGAGTGAATGTTTTGTAGGCTTAGACAACGGTCTAGATGAAGTCGAGGTAAATTCATGCTATTCAAATTCTTCAAATAGTAATAATGATCTTAAACAAGAAAGTGAAGATCAAGCAGAATACTCATGGAAAGAAATAGACGAAATGTTCCAAAGCTACTCTAGCATCAAAAGACTGTTCAAAGAAGTAGTTGAAGAGAATGACAGATTAAAGAAGATTGAGCAGACTCTAAGCACAGCAAACACTAAGTTTGTTGCCAAAATTACTGATCTGGAAGAGCAGATCAAGAGCAAAGACAGTGAGATCCACTCACTTAATTCAAAAGTCAAGGATCTGGTTATCAGAAATAATGTTGCTGAAGAAAAGATCAAGAAAGGAAAGGAAATGATATACAAGAGTGATGAGCGTGCCAAACTGCTAATCAATCTGCAACAAAAGGGAAAGTCTGGATTGGGATATCCAGGTCACTCAGAAAAATCTTCAGGAACCATAAGCTTCGTATCAGAAAGGAAGAGAATACCAGATCAAGTGATAGACTTGAAAAACAAGAAAGATCTTCCTCAAAAGATGGTCATAAAACAGACAGACAACAAGCAATACCATCAATCGAAAGGACAACCTGCCTACTACACAAAACCAGATCAGGTTCACAACAAAAGGGTCAACAGGACAGCACCAGTTAAGAAAGGATTGAAGAATGATAAAACAGAGAGATTTCATCCATCTGAAATACACTCTGTATCTAAAGTAGATAATGAGGGAAATATCATTACCTGCTATATTGCTGTTCCTAACCCTAGAATGTTCTGGATTCGAAAAGGATTGTTTACTAATAATCAAGCACCCAAGCGTTGAAAGGGTAGCTAAGTTTGATTAATTGCAGGATCAAAGAAATGCAAGAAGAAGCAAGATAGCTAGAGGAACCATCTGGATTATAGATAGTGGTTGCTCAAAACACATGACTTGTGACAAGAATCTACTGACAGATTACATAGAGAAACCAGGCCCACAGGTCACTTTTGGATGTAATTCAAAAGGGTATACCAGAGGGTATGGAAACATCAGAGTAGGCAAGACTACTATCACAAATGTGTCATACGTAGAGGGTCTTAGTCACAATCTGTTTTCTGTAAGTCAGTTTTGTGCTAATGGCAATCAGATTGTTTTTGATACTAACAACTGTCTGGTGAAGAATAAGGAAGGAGATGAAATACTCCTTACCGGTAAACTGCAGGATAGGTTATATATTGTCCAGTGGACAAACCAGATCGAGACCTGCTTAGTCACTAAGACTGTATCAGAAACAAGCTGGTTATGGCATAAGAGATTAAGTCATCTTAATTTCAAATCAATCAACAGGATTGCCAAGGAAAAGTTAGTAGAAGGACTACCAGATCAGGTGTATGATAAAGATCACATATGTGATGCCTGTCAAGCTGGAAAGCAGACCAGATCATCCTTTACAAGCAAAACAGCTTACTCAACATCAAGGACACTAGAGCTGTTACACCTTGATCTGTTTGGACCAGTCAAACCACTAAGTATCAATGGGAGAAAGTACACTTTGGTAATCATAGATGATTACTCAAGATTCACTTGGGTCATCTTTCTGTTGAAAAAGAAAGAGACTCTAGACAAGCTCCCTGAATTTCTACACAAAATCACTAAACAGAAAGAGATGAGTATAACCTCTATCAGAACAGATCGAGGAACAGAATTTCTCAACCAGAAGATTGAAGCATATTGCAACAAGATGGGAATCACTCATCAAACATCTGCTGCTCGAACTCCTCAACAGAATGGAGTAGTTGAGAGAAGAAACAGATCACTCAAAGAAGCAGCTCGCACGATGCTTAATGCTACAAATCTACCGAAGAAATTCTGGGCAGAAGCTATATACACAGCCTGCTATACTCAAAACAGATCATCCATCACACTCAGACATGGAAAGACTCCATATGAAATATGGAACAACAGAAAGCCTAAGATCTCCTATTTTAGAACTTTTGGCTGTTTATGTTACATATACAATAATGGGAAATCTCAGTTGAAAACTTTTGATAGCAAAACTGACCCTGGAATATTCTTAGGATATTCTGATATCAGTAAAGCTTATCGAGTTTACAATAAGAATTCTCATATTGTGGAAGTAACACCTCATGTTGTTTTTGATGAGTCTATTGTTGAGTACAGATCACCAGATGAAAAGCAGACAGACAATCAGGTGACAACCAGAAGGATGAATGATCTATTACCAGAAGATGTTCTTATCTGGAATTCTAGGAGTGAGGATGAAGAAATTATCACTCAACCTGTTGCTGAGGAGATCATACAGCAAGGGGGAATATTACTACCTAACCTGGATGAGAACAGATCATCAACAGAAGTCAATGATACAATTACCACAAATGATGATCAACATCCAGAAGAAAGTCCAGATGAGAATCCATTTCATGCTACGACAACAACACACCCTGAATTTGAGGAACCAACAGATCAACCTGATCCTGAGTTATCTGATGAAGAAATAACCAGGAGAAGAAGATGGATACAAGATCATCCACCAGAACAGATCGTTGGGAATCCATCAGATCGTGTGAAGACTAGAAGAATGCATGGAGAAAGTGCATTGTTGAGCTGTTACCTCTCTCGCATGGAGCCATCTGATGCTTATGAAGCACTTCAAGATGCAGATTGGATAACAGCAATGCAAGAAGAACTCAATGAGTTCAAAAGAAATGAAGTCTGGTATCTCGTGGACAGACCCAGACACCAAGGTGTGATTGGTGTAAAGTGGGTGTTCAAAAACAAACGAGATGAGAATGGTGAAGTAGTCCGAAACAAAGCCAGATTAGTAGCTAAAGGCTATAATCAACAAGAAGGCATTGATTTCGATGAAACATTCGCCCCTGTAGCCAGATTAGAAGCAATAAGGCTGTTTCTTGCGTATGCTGCTCACAAACGGTTCAAGGTGTACCAGATGGATGTCAAAAGTGCCTTCCTAAATGGTATCCTTGAAGAAGAAGTATATGTGGAACAGCCACCTGGATTTGAAGAAGCAGATCCAGATCAGAAAGTATACAGACTAGCAAAAGCAGTCTATGGTCTAAAACAAGCCCCTAGAGCTTGGTATGAGACCTTATCATCCTTCCTACTAGAATCTGGATTCAAAAGAGGATCTGTTGATAAGACTTTATTCATTATCAAAGTCAAAGAACATATTCTCTTGGTCCAGATCTATGTAGATGATATTATCTTTGGATCTCAATCTACCTATCTATGTGACAAATTTGCTGAACTTATGAAAAATAAGTATCAAATGTCCATGATGGGAGAAATGAGTTTCTTTTTAGGATTGCAGGTCAAGCAGTTACCAGATGGTATCTTCATCAATCAGACAAAATACATCAACGATCTGCTAGCCAAGTTTGGATTAAAAGACAGTAATCCAGTGAAAATCCCAATGCAGACTAATGGGAAAATTGGTCCAGATCCTGAAGGAAAACCAGCAAATGTTACACAATACAGAGGGATCATAGGATCATTACTCTATCTAACTGCAAGTCGACCTGACATTACCTATGCAGTAGGAGTATGTGCTAGATATCAAGCAAATCCCAAAGAGTCTCACATGGAAGCAGCTAAGAAGATACTAAGATATCTAAAGGGAACAGCCCATATAGGATTATGGTATCCATGTGAAGACAATTTTGAGCTATCTGGATATACTGATTCAGACTATGCTGGATGTAAACTGGACAGAAAGTCAACATCTGGTACATGTCAGTTTTTAGGGAATAAACTGATTTCTTGGTTCTCAAAGAAACAGACATCAGTTGCCACTTCAACTACAGAGGCAGAATACATGGCAGCCGGAAGTTGTTGTGCACAAATACTGTGGTTGAGACAACAGCTTAAAGACTATGAGATCGATGTCAAGAAAATACCAATTTTCTGTGACAGCTCAAGTGCTATAGCAATTACACAAAACCCAGTGTTGCACACCAGATGCAAACATGTTGACGTGAGACATCACTTTATAAGAGACCATGTTGAAAGGAAACATGTACAGATTGAGAAGATACATACTGAAGTTCAGAGAGCGGATATCCTCACTAAAGCATTACCAGAAGAGAGATTTAAGATGCTCTGTGCAAAGCTAGGACTTCTAAATCTTGAAGATAAAACCAGATTGATCTAAACCAGACTGATCTGAGCAGATTGATCTAAATCAGATTGATCTAACCAGATTGATCTAACCAGATTGATCTAAACCAGATCATCATGACCCAGAGTGATAAAATCCAGATCACTAGAAATTCCAACAGGGAACTAACACCAGATCACTAACTCACATGTCAATACAGAATAAATAAATTCCAAACAAGAATTACCAAAAGAAAGCAACCAGACTGATCAAAGACAGAAGGCTAAACCAGAGAGACTCAAGACCAGAAAGCCTCAGAGACAGAAGGCTAAACCAGAGAGTCTCAAGACCAGAAAGCCTCAGAGACAGAAGGCTAGACCAGAAAGTCTCAAAACCAGCAAGTCTCAAAGACAGAAAGCTAAACCAGAGAGTTAGTCAACTTTAACAGAAAGTTGAACCAGAAAAGCTTCAACCAGAGAAATAAAAGAAGCTTTGAACAGAAAGTGGTTAACAAACAAACAGTTTGACCTCAACCAGATCACCTATTGACACGTGGATTAATATTTATTATTAATTATTCCATTACTTGGTTAAGGGGGAAAGGTCAACTGTATACAGCGACTAATTATCACTATTCTGACACTAAGATTTAAAGATCATCTATTTTTGATGATTGCATGCAGTAATTGGGAGACGTGATCGAGAAAAATATCTACCAAATCTAGAAAAAGAGAGATAAAAGATTGCATCAAAAACAACGCGCCATCACATAACCGTTCGATCATAGCGCGTGCATCATACGAAAAGGAGAGGCGACTATGGGTGGAAAACCTAGTACATGGAAAGGCGGGAAAGCTGAAAAAGGGAAGGATTTCTCAATATTTTATTACCTTTATTATCTTCTCTCTCGCTTATATAGATTGATAAGGCGTTTCGTGTATCACTCACACTTCCAAAATTTCACGAAACACTTAGAAAATTTTCCATCTCTCAAAAACCCTCTCTTGCAAAACTCTCACTCTCTAACAAAAATGGCTCCCAAATCGTCTGTATTTCTGGAACAAGCAAACTTTTTGAAACCTTATATTCACCAAGACCTTTTTGCGGTTCTTGATACCTTCGGGTTTCATAAACTGGAGAAGGCATTTGATCTCGTTCGTAAATGCAAAGGTTTCATATTTCGTTCTTAATTCGCTTTCAAATGTTTGAATGCTTTACTCTGTATCTATTTTCTTGTATGTGATCTCTGTAAAATACATAGAGCTGCATAAACTGTTCTTGTGGCACTTATACTTCACTGATGGAAGGATAGTGCTCACATCTATATTATTATGTTCTTTGTAGGTTTCTACAAGATTATTTCTTCACATCCTGTGCACTTCCTACCGAAGGAAGTTGCTGCCTTCTACCTCTCATGGCAGGGAGAGAGAGGTGGTGAAGAAGCCACCATCAGGGTGAGCAAAGGAAATACTGTAAGCAACACACCTTACAACGTTATCAACCTCATCAATGCTGCTTACAAAGTAAAGGATGAGGGACTTGACCTTGGAGAGATTACTGCAGAACAGCTGCAAGAAGCTGTGGAAATGGTCATGATAGTCCCTATCCTTTACACCAACAGAATGTTTGTTCGTGCACTTCTTGCGCCAGAGTTCAGAATCATTTTTGAATTCGTACAGCGAATTTTTCTGAACCACAACGGGTCCTACGACCAGGTCACTCCTGAAAAGTTCAGGATACTGGCTGCCGTGGTTCTTAATCTGCCAGTGAACTGGAGCAGAATTCTGTACGATCTGTTGGCAAAGGAGGCCAAAATGATCCTACACGTGAAAGACAGCTCTCCTGGAATTGAAGTTAAACGGAGCACACTTCGACACTCAACAAAGATCAGCTTTATGCTGGAATCTTTCTTTCCTCATCACCAGTGGGATACCACCGTCGAATTCAATACCAGACAGCATTTCCCAAAGGATCAGCATCAGCTGGAAATGTCAATGGGCATTTCAGCTAACTTGATTACCAGAGTTAAAGACTCAGTTGTCTATAATGCTCTGATGGAGATGGGAAGCTCAAATCCCATCTGGATTCCTCCTTCGGGTACAGCAGCCCAATCTACCAAATCAAAGGCCACTAAGGAGAAGCCATCCGAGAAAACTCCTTCTAAAAGAGTGACCAGGAGGACCAGCTCAGTCGAAACTGATATCTCTACTGCAGCCCAACCAAAACCTAAACGACGAAAGCTCCAAAAATTGGCTGAGACAGAGCAGAGCCCAGAACCAGCACAAGAAACTACATTCCCTCAACAGGAGGTTGAGGAAGAAAACATTGTAATGGTTGATGAACCAGAGGATGTAGAACCTTTGACCTCAGTACATCCAGAACAGATCAGGGATTTTTCCCCAGCTCATACTATAAGTTCATCATCTGCTGAGCCTCTGGAACAGATCAATGAGGAGAATGAAGAAGAAACTGAATCTTCTGATGAAGATGTGGAGAAGAAAACAGCACGATCTGTTGTAAACATGATTGAGATAGAAGCTGACAGAGCTGTTCTGAACATATTCCCAGGCATCCAGCTCACACCAGAGAGCTATGATGCAGCTAAGCGAGTCAAACTGCTGCTGTTGGTCAAGGACAAGGAATTTTATGTATTAGATGCACTGCTGAAAATCAGACCCATAGACCAGCTCAAGGCAGAGGAAGCCACACTGCTCAACATTTTTGAAGTTTCATCTGTGGCAGAACTAAGAGAAAGCTATACACAGTCCATTCTGGCAATTGCCCAGCTCGAAGCTCAGAAGTTAAAGATTAACTTGAGAGAACTTTATGAAAAAGCTGGCAAGCTGGACTTCTACGACAGCGTGGCTGATGAAGACGAACCTGAGATTCCATCTGATGCTCATCAACCGGATGCAGCACAAACAGATCCTACACCAGATCAGATCATGACTGAGCAGATCTCCACTCCACCAGCACCAACGGTGGGAGAACCAGAAATGGAAGAGCTTATTGGACAGAATATAGAAGGCGAGCTTACAAATGATATCATCACTCCTGGTGTGGCAGCGGCCCAGAATGTACACGTGCAGACTTACACCTTGGAAGATATATTGATGGATCAGCATCAATCCCTATCTAATGTTCAAATCAGAGATCTTATTGCCAAGAAGGTGGATCAGTATATGTATGGAACGCTGACCACGGTCCAAGATGAAGCCACACGCATCCTGACAGAATTCAACGACCATCTGCAATCTCATGTCAACCAGGTCGATACTGATCTGAGGCGCATCTGTCGCTTGAAAATTGAAGAGATTAGCAAGAAAATGGATGATGACAGAGCTGCTGCTGAAGCACGCAAAGCTCAAATTGATCAGAGTTTGTCTACAACAGAACTCAAGGTACAGGAGATATACAGAATTATCTCCACATTTGCTGCCAAAGAGAAGGACATGGTACACACCATTGTCAAGGAACAGACCGATGGTCTTACAGCAGACATCGTCAAAGAAACAAATGCTTACACCAGATCACTGCTAAGGCAGTTTGAAGCTGATGGGAAAAATTTCGTTGAAAGAAAACTCAGTGATCTGCGCTACCCAACTTCCACCCTCATCACTTCGTATTTTGATGAGACTGCTGACATCAAAGCAGCACAAGAAGAGATCAAATCTGATCTAGCCAACACACAGGCCTCATTTCAGAAACAGATCAATGACTCCAACCTCAACATCACAGCTTTGCTGTCTAACAAATTTGAATCAGCCAAGGAGGTTGCTGAGCTGAAGAATGAAGTCACTTCCCTCAAGACATTCATTCAATCTTTTATTGATGATGTCGAAAAGGGGGAAGGAATTGCTAAGGGGGAAGGCATTGGAAAGAAAAAGCTACCAGCTGCACAAACAAAGAAGAAAGAGAAGGCAACTGAAGATTTGAAAAAGAGCTTATCTGGTTCTGGTACATCAAAGAAACCAGCAAGCTCTCCTTCTTTCCAAGCTCAGAAAACTTTTTCCCCGACCAGATCAAGTCAGTCTTCCAAGAAAAAGAAGAAAGCAGGATCCAGCTGGTTCTCATCTGCTCCCATTCGCAAAACTTTGATAAAACAGGGAGAGACCAACTGGGTCCCAGATCACTTAAAGGAAGGATATGAAGGCCTGAAGTATGGGTTTATCATGTGTCGGTATTTTTTGAAAGAACCTCTGTACTGTGAGGGGACTCCAAACGAAGCGTTCGACCTATACCTAGAGCAGAACGATGCTAAAGACTTGGTGGGAGAGATCAGAGCCGCTGCTGCCAAAGCCCAAGTCCAGATTACTGCTCCAGAAAGGGAGTTCAGGACCTGTCCCACCATTCCCGGGACAGACCTCCCTGACAAAACATTTCTGCTGAATTTCATAAACCAGCTAGCAGAAAACAGAGGGTACAAAGTGGATGCTGAAGATCCAGATTACATCAGAGTAAGAGAAGGAGTGTATGAGAGCGTTCAGCTCATTTCTGATGAGACCAGAGCAAAGATGAAGAAGCAGCAAGAGGAGAGAAGAAAAAGCAGATAGTAGTCTTATTTTCTTATATCTTTATGATCTGCCTTTTCTTATAATCTGTTCTGTTTATCTGTAACCTCTCTTGTCTTCTTATCAATATATGAAATCCAGTTTGAGTTTCTGATGACAACACTTTATTGTCCAGAACACATATAAAATACTCCTTAAACGTTATAAACTTAATAACGTAATCTGATCAAACTGGAAAACCAGACCAGACCAATCTGTATTAACTGATAGGACTCTTTTTGTAAAGTGTGGTTTCGACATCATCAACAAGGGGGAAATTGTTGGGAACCCTATAGATTAGTGTTGATGATGGTTTCTCGAAACACACTTAGCTGGTCTGTATGTTAAACTGTTCCCCGTGTCAAACCAGATTACTATAGATCTAGTGATTTCTGTTTTGGAACAGACTAGGAGATGACTTAGAATGTAAAGGATATATTCCTATAGAAGTCATTCTCAACTCAGAATAGGATGAAGGTCAAGATTTCACGCTCAGAAGAATCGATCTGCTGTAACAGACAGCGACCAGATCGATGACCAGATCGATGCCCACAGCGATGAACCAGAGCGATTGAGTCATCAAGCCATTAGCTGACATCATCCTACACATCATATATACTTGCCACGTCAAGATCAAAGTCCATCCAACAGGGTTTGGAAAGAAGATCTACGTTTTTAAACATATAAGGAAAGAGACCGTTAACAATCTGATTTCCATAAATCAAAGATTGAGTCAACCTTTCTTATATGGCAAGAACAGATATGATGAAAATCATTGATTGGCAATATACCATCTATCTCACGCCAATCAACAAACGGCTAGAATTTTAATATTCAATGCCTATATAGTTGAAGTCAACAATCTGGAAGAAGGAGAGAATACGCACGAACTATACTGCAATTATCATTCAAGCACTCTGCATTCCAGACTTAGAGCTTCAACATCTTGTGATTCTACATCACACCAACCACCTCGATTCAAGTCGGTCTTGTCGAGAGAAAGGAGATCACCCTGCTAGCTAGTAGTTTTCTAGTGGTAACGTAGAGGTAATCTGTTGTAAAGGGACACGACCCTTCATTCGTGCATAAGTATCAGTCTAGTTGTGATTGGTACTTGTGACTCGTTCTCCACGAGTATAAAGAAGCAGAGTATCCTAGTAGTGGATAATCTGGTCTAGGTTTGACCAGATCGTGGACGTAGGGATTTCCCGAACCACGTTAAACATCGTGTGCTTTACTTTTCTGCACTCTTATTATCTGTTGTTTATTATCCTAACCTCCTGCACTTTCATATTAGCTGCATTCTGAATCAATCTGTTTTAATCAATCTGATTAATTCCTTAAGGTTTTCTAAACAAGAGCAATCATTAATCCACCATTATTCCGCACTCACTCTACACTCAAGAGGTAATAAGATCACTCTTATTATCTGTTAGGTGTTTTACACTTGAGAGTAATCTGCTTGGACAAAACCAGATACTGATCTGTATATCAATCTGGTCAGTCATTTCAAGCAATTTCTTATACAGAATAGCTTGAGCTCTCATATAAATTGTCAAGTAAACTGAAAAGTTAGTATTTGGTGTATTCCCCCCCCC
>JAPKLX010000427.1:0-27098 GCA_026898415.1 Leonotis leonurus
TGGAAATACATTACACTAATCTTTACAATAGTACGGGTCCATTACATGCACCCGGTAATTTTCAAAGGTGCATGATGTCCATCTTCTCCGAGATGATAGGAGAATTTGTCGAGATCTTCATGGACAATTTTTTGGTATTTGGTTCTTCTTTTAATGATTGTTTGCTTAAAATTGAGAAAGTGCTTGAAAGATGTGTTGAAAGTGGTCTTACTTTAAGTTCGGAAAAGAGTCACTTCATGGTTAAAAGTGGGATTGTTCTTGTTCATATTGTTTCTAGTAAAGGCATTGAGGTTGATAAGGCGAAAATCGATGTGATTGAAAAATTACCATAACATAGAGATGTCAAGGGAATTAGAAGTTTCTTGGGTCACACAGGTTTTTACCGACGTTTCATTAAAGATTTTTCTAAAATTTGTCAACCCCTTTGTCAATTACTAGCTCAGGATGTGCCATTCAATTTTGATGACTCGTGTTTGCATGCTTTTAACCTATTGAAAGAAAAATTGACTTCTGCTCCCATTGTCATTGGCCCTAATTATTCTATTCATTTTGAGATCATGTGTGATGCCTCTAATTTTGCAGTTGGAGCTATTTTAGGTCAACGAGTTGATAATATGCTTCGTGTGATTTACTACGCCAATTTGACTTTGAACTCGGCTCAAGTAAATTACACCACCACGTAGAAAGAGATGTTTGTCGTGATATTTGCCTTAGAAAAATTTCGATCTTATATTTTAGGATCTAAAGTAATTATTCATAGTGATCATGCGGCCTTGAGATACTTGTTGACCAAACCCAAGCTAAGCCTAGATTAATTAGATGTGTATTACTTTTGCAAGAATTTGATGTAGAGATAAATGATATGAAATGAAGTGAAAATTTTGTGGCCGATCATCTTTCTCGACTTGAGAATTCTCATATTGATACATCTTGTGCTTCTGACAGTTTTCATTATGAGAATATTTCTGAAATCGCGATCACTCATTGGTATGCCAACATTGTGAATTATCTAGCATACAATCTACTTAGACCCAGTCTAACCTCCCAAGAGGAGAAACGATTTCTTCATGTGTGCAGGCAATATTTTTGGAAGGAACCTTACCTTTTCAAGCTTGGTAAGGATAGTGTAATCTGACGTTGCATTCCTGATTCCAAGCAAGAGCAAGTGCTCCATTTTTGCCACGAATCCCCATGTGGAGGCCATTTTGGAGGACAAAAGACGACACACAAAGTTTTGCAAAGCGGACTCTTTTGACCAACTCTCTTCAAGGACGCTCAAGCATTTTATTTGGCATGCGATAGATGCCAACGAGTTGGAGCCATAAACCACCGCAACGAGATGCCTCTCCAAAACATTTTGGTAGTCGAAATCTTCGACGTGTGGGGTATTGATTTCATTGGTCCCTTCCCTAAATCTTTTGGATACGAGTACATTCTATTAGTCGTTGATTATGTGTTCAAGTGGGTTGAAGCTATCCCCACAAGGACTTGAGATGCTAATGTTGTTCTCAAGTTTGTACAGGAAAACATCTTATGTAAGTTTGGATTCCCTCGAGCTATCATTTGCGATGGAGGAAAACACTTTTGCAACAAACTGTTCGAGAGATTGATGAAGAAGAATGAGATCACATACAAATTTCTCACCCCATATCATTCAAAAACCTCGGGACAAGCCGAAACGAGCAATAGACAAGTGAAGGCCATATTGGAGAAAAACGTGAAACCATCCCGGAAAGATTAGGCAGTCAAGCTAAACGATGCCTTATGGGCATATAGGACGACTTTCAAAAGAATTCTTAGGATGAGCTCATACCGTCTTGTGTATGGGATGGTGTGCCACTTGCCAGTCGAAGTAGAGGACAAAGCATATTGGGCAATCAAGGCAGTGACATACGACCTCGAAAATGCCGCCGAGAGGAGATCACTCAAAATTTTCGAACTAGATGAGCTTAGGAATGAAGCGTAAGAGAGTGCACAGAACTACAAATACATAGTGAAGTGGATCCATGACCGCCGAATTGAGCACAAAGAATTAAAGCCCGGAATGAAAGTTTTACTTTTCATTAGCGAATTGTGCACTGGAGCGGCCCGTTCATGACCAAAGACATACTACCATCCGGGGCCGTTGAACTATATAGTAACGAATGGGAGGATTCTTTTCGCGTAAATGGACATCGGGTAAAACCGTACATTGAAGGCGACTCCATGCCCGAAGTTGTGGAGTCAACGCCCATCTCCGATCCCTCGTTGAATTAGTTACATTCTGTCAAGCTAACGACGTGAAATAGGCGCTTCGTGGGAGGCAATCCATGCTCTTTTTCCCATATTTTCATATTTTTCTTTTTCTTCATCTTCTTTGTTTCGTTAGTTTAATTTTTGTTTTTTTCTTTGTCAGCGGTCGTGGCACACTCAACGCCCGTGGAGAAAAGCATGAAGAAAATTGACGAGAGTCATGGTCAACGACCGCTGACCCAACGCCAGCGGCACACCGCCCCGAGTCAGCGGTCGCTAACCCCTCAACTGTCACTGAACATCAACGCTTATGCCCACCCCCGAGACAACATCTCAGCGGTCGCTGACCCTCAACGGCCACTGACTTACCCGATTGCCCAAACTTAAAACCTCCCTTTTCCCCTCTTTTTCTCCACTTCTTCCACTCTTTCTCTCCCAAACTCCCCAATCCTTAATCCTCTTCCAATTTTCATCCTTCCATTACTCTCTCCACAAACATCATTTCACTCCAAATTCTTGGATTCACCATTAATTCCACTTGTTCTTCCATTCCATATGAATAAATTTCGATTTCACCCACAAAAACATCAAAATTCCCAAATCCCAACTTCATACAATTTTTGCCCACCAAGGGTTTGCCAAAATTCCCATGGGTAGGAGAAGATAAAAAAAACAAGTGAAGTTGGACAATCAAGCCGCTAAGGAGGGGATGAGGACGACTTTCACGCCATTCGTGACAATATTGAGGGCTCGGGAGCACCATTCTCAATCTACAACTCAAGCAAGGGCATCTTATATATACAATACACGAGTCTTGAGATTATTGCTCCCCGTATACTTGATTGGGAACTACTGGACAATTTGGGTATTTCTGCTAAAGTGAATCGTTATTTGAAAAATATTGTATTAGAGAAATATGTTAAGCAAGAAGTTGATTGTTTTAAGCAACTAGGATTTGAATTTCTTACTACCTTTGATGTTGCTGCTGATTTTAAGTCGTTTAAATTCTGTTATCGTGGCATATTTCATATTGTTACTACTTCAGGGATGAAATCCATATTTGGATATCCCACTACGGGGCTCCATTGGGTGCCCCTGGAATTTAACCCAAATTTAGCTTGGCATAAGTTAACAGGTTTTCATAATTGGGCATCGGGAGGCATGCCCAGTGGATTCTTAAGAGATCCCGAGATAGGCGTCCTTCACAAATTCATCATCAAGTGCATCTCGGGTAATGATCAAGCAAACAAGGTGAGCACAGTGGAGTGATTCCTACTCCATTGTGCAGTCCACAAAAAGAAGATAGGCCTTTCCTTATTCATTTTTAAATCAATAGAGTCTATCCAACACCGGAAGCGAGCCCATGCATCCCTATTCCACCTCGCGACCTCCGTGGCCATGCACCTCAATCTTATCCATGCGGATGGCCCCTTGAACAACGAATTCATCATCACCAAGAAGATTGACATAAAATAGTTGAGAGGTGCACTATTTTCCCTTTAACAATCCGAATTGGTGCCACAAGAGAGACGCTATTGTGTGAGGCAATATCTCAATGCTCAAGTCTCCTCCCAAGCATCTCACGATCAACACGAGGCGGAGGGTACTCACATGGAGGCCAATGAAGAGGCTCAATCTGAGGTGGAGGAAGACAAAGAAGAAGCCGACGCCGCTTGGCTATGCTATGACGCGGTGGACGCAACCGGAGGATCCGATTAGGGCGCCCAATCACAGTGGGGTGCCCAATCTCAATGGGGCACCCAACCTCAATGGAATTCCCAATGGGAGCGGTATAAAACTGAAGTCACCACCGGCATTCTCGAGATGCACTCTGACATCCGCGACATCAACACTCGACTTGACACCCAACACCAACAACTCTCCAACCACCAAGCACAATGGGGAGCCCACCAAAAGGCGGTGGAGGAGCAAAACAAGCTCCTACGAGAGATGCAACAACAATGGTCATCTTGGACCTTTGGCGAACCATCTGCCCACCCTCCTCCTGACCAACAGTGAGACTTCAACTCACTGTTGAGGTACATTTATTGCTTTCTTTCCTTTATTGTGAGTGTGTGATTGGCTAACCTTAGTCTTTCATTTTGTGTTCTAGTTTATTTTCAGGTTGTTCTTCTCGTTCGTCGCTCTAAATGCATCACTTCAGGGATGTCTTTCTTATCCCTACTTTATAGCTCTTTACTTTCTGCAATGAGGGCATTGCTCTATCTTTGTAGGGGAGGGGTGTCTTTTTAGTGCATGCATTCGTTGTTTTATTTTAGTGTTTTGTTTATGCAAAATCTTGATTTTTTTAAAGCTACTTTGTCTTGATATCTTTGATTGAATTGAGTCGTGGCATGTGTTTGTGATATGATATGATTTGAATGCCTTGATCAATTTGACTTGATTCGTGTTATGAAATGTAGATGAACTAGGAATGTGTGGAACATTGTGATCAGATTCTTAATCTTAGTAGAATGATCGAGATAGTGATGCATGATGGTATGAATTCATTGATTCGACTGGTAAGTTGTTTAGTACCACTTGTTGCATATTCATGTTTTGTAATGAGAATTGAACTTGTCAAGAGGTCTCTGCTCCTATGGGAACCATGAGCACAGGAAACTGTGTGATGATATTTGAGAACCCCTAATTGTTCACACCTCACGACAATGACCATATAACTTGACATTGTTCTAATTGCCTTTTTGAGTTCATTAAAATAGGAATACATATGGATTCTACCCCGCTCTCTTAATCAAAAATTCAAATTTATAAAAGAGATAGGTATGGAAAATCACACCGGGAGAACCCAAACATTCACATTGCACACCCGATGTACATTGTCCTTAATATTCCTCGTATTGAAAAGAAAAGTAAAGAAAAAAATTGAGATAAATTAATAAAGTGATGAATAAAAACTCTAGTCGGTTATGTGATCTCGATTATTATTGTTTGCATCATTGTTTTGTATTGTTTGAATTGATGAGTGTCTAGTCTAAGTGCACCACTTACTTCTATGATCTCTATGTGACGTGACGTGATGATAGGAAGATTGATTTTGGTAATGATTTGAAGTCTTGTAAAGAATGCATGTCGTGTTAGATTTTTCCTATGGATATTTTAGACTAAGTTATGCTTGAAGACGAATAAGGTTTTGTGTGTGGAGGGGTTGTTTAACCTCTTTTTGGTCGTCTAAACTCGTATGTTCCTTGTCTTTATTCTTGTTGTTTTTCCATTTTGCATGATGTTTCGGGCTCGATTTACGCTTCATTTTATGTTTTAGGATCACGAGCCTAAACAAGTGTTAAAGTTGGAAACGAGATGAGAAAAGATCGAGAAATGAAGAGAGAATGAAGATTAGAGCCGAGAGCACTAGTCAGCGTTCGCGTAGCCCTAAGCGACCGCTGACTAGGCGTGGGTGTTCGGACCGAGCCACGGCCGAGCCAGGCGCATGAGCCAGTACAAGCCAGGGCCAGCGAACGCTGACCCCTCAGCGGCTGCTGACCCCAACGGCTGACTCAGTCAGTGCCTAACCAACTTAGAGAATGGTGTGCGCGGGGAGCGTCTAACCGAACCACTCAGCGTTCAGTGACCTTGAGCGGCCGCTGACCCTTGTTCTCACCTATAAATAGTCAACGCGTTTTACACTTTGAAGACACCTTTTTTTTCCAGACGTTTTGTGAGACCTTTTCTTGGACATTTGCACTTATATTTCAAACACCTCTCGACCTATTGTTCTATGGTCGAAACTTTTGATTTTTAGTTAGTCATTTTTAGTTTTAGAATTCAATTACGAAGGATAGCCGATTGCAATATTCTAGTTCGTTGTTTTTTCCGTTTATCATTGTGGATTCAAGTTTGTTCCAGTTTTGCTTCAGTTCATTATTTCGGGTTCGTTTTTATTATTGAGTTCCTTTATTTGTTTATGCTTTCGTGTTTCTATTTCGTTTACTTATTCTACGTTTTCTTCGATTTCAAGTTCCAAAATATTTTCTACATTCTTTTTAATTTCAAATTCCAAGTCATCTTTATTCTTTCTAATTTGCAACTCGTTTTCTTAGTTAGGTAATTCGTTTATTCATTTACGTTTATTAGTTTAAGATTTACGTTCTTTCATGATTTATATTACTTGCCTAGTTTTAAAACCTTCAAATAATCTTTTACGTGCTTTCGTTTGTGAACAAAGAGTTAAATTACCCTGCTAAGTCTTCCTTGAGAATACGATTTGGGTTGACTTATCATTGTTGGACGACCTCGTTAGATTGCGAGCGACTCGAAACAATTTTAGTCGAATAGGAAAAATCCTCCTAGCTAGCGCTCACTAGGGGGTAGCGGTCGCTACCCCCACACTCTGACTCGGTGTTCAATTTGCTAGGGTTAGTGGTCACTAGGGTCCAGTGAGCGCTAGCTTAACATTCTGGATGAATGCAGTAAGGTGAGCTAGCGGCCGCTTGGTGCCAGCGGTCGCTTGCCACATGTTTTGCTCTAATCTTCACATCCTGGAGAGCTAGCGACCGCTACCTAGTGCGCTGCCTAGTGGAAGAACAAAGATGAGAAGTAACTAAAAGTAATGCTTTAACAATCCAAAATGCGAGAAAAATGAGATCGAAAACAGGCTAAACATGCCGTATCACTTTCAAATGAGTGAGAAGAGGATTAAGATGTAGAAGATTGGTACAAGTAGAGCTATCAAAATTATCGGACGAACTTTTTAAAAATTTGAAGCATGTTCGAGCTCGTCCTAAATTTTTTGGACATATAAATATGAAGCCCAACTCAGCCCTTAACGTGCTACCGGACGGGTGGTCTTTACCCGCCCGATTATATATTTTAAATTTTAATAATTTAAATAAAATTATTTTAATTTAATAATTCTTTAAATATTTTAATAAATCTTTATGGAATGATTATTTTTACTTCTAGATAAATTTTTGTAAATAAAATACATTAATTTTATGGCTTAAGGTTATAATTCATAATATTTTGGTTAGAAAATTAGTATAAATATTATTTATAAAGGCCGTAATTTTTAAGCTCGAAACTCCGACTTTTTAGGCCTGATGCCCCACTTTTTTTTGGCAGACTTTTCATGCCCGATAATTTTCGGACCTCAAATTTGAAAACTCGGCCCAATTGATAAGTTTGGACCTCAAATTCTCAGGTTGTCGGGGCGGGCTAATTTTGACAGCTCAAGGTACAATTGATAATCTAACTGACATGTTCACCGATGACATCCCCGCATGACACTTCTCGATGCAACTAGTGAGATGGTCTGCTTCAATTTGGAGCATTAGGTGTTTAGCTCGTTCTTGTGTGTGTTTTTGGTTTATATTCTGTCGTGTTTAGATTTTACGTGAAGTCAATTTGGTATTTTTTAGTTCGTTTTTACTTTGTGTTTTGTTTGTTCTTGTTTTTTATTTAGGATGATGAGAAGGAGCCAAGGTGAGTGGAAATGATGCCGAAAATGTCGAGGAAGCTAAGCCGAATGAAATAGCATGGGTCGAAGAGCACACAAGAGGAGAAATGGCACGGAAGGAGTGAAGCCAGCGAGCGCTGGCTTCCCAGCGCTCACTGGGATGCAGAAGAGGCAAATGGCAGAGAGCTGCAGACAGCAATCGCTGGGATGCAGAATCTCGAGGACAGAGAGGTCAGGCCAGCGATCCCTGGGCCCGTCTCACCTAGATGCTAAGACAACACAACCAGCGATAGCTGGCTTCTCAGCGGTTGCTGGGTGGCAGTTTCTGACACGTTTTAAAAGGCAAATCAATACATTTTGGAGATCCAACTCTTTCATATCATATATAACTCGAAAAACTTTCATTCATAGAACTCTTATTTAGCAATTTTATCTTGTATTTCAACTTTGGAAAGACGGATTAAGGTGGAGATTGATTGCTCGATTCCATAGTGTAGACATTAGTAAGTTCTTGTTTTGAGTTCTTAGTTTATTTTTATGTGTTTGGTTGAGTAATTGATCTCCACTAGGTTGTTGAATTTCTATTCGATCGTTTATGTTATTAGTAAATCATGCTCGTTGTTTGGATTCATACTTATTGAATTGTGTCGATTGATCACCGTTACAATGCGTTAGACGCGAAGTGAGGTCGAGAGACGATCTTTATGTTTGATCAAAATTCAATCAACTTCGGTTATAATTGGAAACATGTTAATCGAGTATTCACTTGTTAACTAGGATTCTTAATTGTGTGGCTAAATATGAAAGTCATAGTCACGATCTAATTATCACATACGAAGGTTCGAAATTAGATAGCTCTTAAGAATTCTAGATGAGCATGTGAATGTGTGTTTTAATAATAGCATTTGATCATCGAAGTGAGTGTTCAGCTCCTAGAGCCTTATTCCAAATTTCCATTATTTGAATCGTCATTAATTAGCTAGCTTAGTTAATCGTACATATGTTATCTGGTTAGAATGCTTAGAACTAATTGTTTATTCGGTAACACTTGAATTAGGAAGCCCTGTTAAACTTTTCCTTGAGATACGACTTAGGGTCAGCTTGGCACGTACTACGACACTCGTTTAATGGCAAGAACTTGAGTATACGTTTTAGGTTGAACATTAGGTCGATGCTAACATGTGGAATAGATCCTCTATTAAGCTGGAGATTTAGTATATTTGGAGTGCCTTCTAGTCAAGGTGGACTTATTTATTTATTTTATTTTTTTTGAAGTCGTGTAGTTATCCAACTCGCTGAAGGTAAGCAAGTCGATATGAGTAGATAAGCTGGATCAAATTACTGTGATGGAATCTGGATAAGGAGTTACACGATCCACATGATCCACATGTCTAATAAATAAATATATATTAATTCTATACGCAAATACTACATAAGAAAATATATAAAATGCAGAATAAATTATACATTTTCATTTGCTTGTCCAATGATTGAGGAGAGACGAATTGGATCGTCGACTACGAACAACAACAGGAATCACGAACCGATCCGACGTTTTGAACTTTTGTCCTATTACCCTCACCTACAGTCCGACTATTATATGAGCGATAATCAGTCGGATTTTATCAAAAAGGAAGGAACAAAAATCGAGACTTGGAATGCCTCATAATTTTCAAAAATCTCACAATATTTAATACTGTGTGGTGGCCGATTTTTTGAGTTGTAACGCTTGAAGTTTTCAGCCACACACCCTTTTCCTTTATTTATTGATGTGTTGTGGGTTATGTCAGGATTTCAAAGGATAATGAACCTTGATCTTCCAACATAATAACAAGTTCAATCACATCTCTAATGTTCCATTTAATTAATGGCTCAATCAACTTTGACTTTCATTAATAATAATGACCAAGTCAATTTAATCCAATTAAATACTTTATAAAATATAATATGATATAAGTCTTATATTAATATTTGTCCACTTCACTATAGGACAAATATTAAACTATCAGGTGCCCACTCAAACTACGAATGTAACCATCTTCTTATCATTAATTATTTTTCTTGTTTAAGATTCGTAATCCATTAATTAATTGTGCTCGTTGACGGCTCAAGATTAATTAATATATTTATTCGTGAGTGATCCAGTTCATACTTTAATTATATATGAAATAAATTCAAACCGGTTGGGTTTCTTGTATAAAAAAGCTTTCTGAATGTCTCACTAGGATTTAATCAAGTCAGACTTTGATGAGACGCAATTTCATGCGACAAAAGTCGAGCAATACTCGCTAAACTAACCACCACCACTACCCAAACACTACTATATAGGGTTGCGAAAAATTGCAAGTGCAAATGAATCAAAACACTGCATAATCAGTTGCTTATACTAATGTCATCGTCACAAATTAAGAAATAAAGAATTTCTGAGACCTCGTTCTCATAAAAAACATGAAGAACTTATCTCATTGAGAAACCACACAATATATATATGCAAGCATGTTTGACAGCATATACATACTGATTTCATTCTGCCGGCTAAGGTCAGCTCTCGCATCGAATAATACTTAAATCTTTCATGACTAGACTGCCCAAGTCTGTATATGCTGTGAAGTTTATTTTACAAAGGAGCCGAATGCGTTACCTTATATGATTATCGATCCACCATACACTTTATAATTGTAGAAAATGAACTTGTTTGCAATAAAATAATCAATAGAAAATAAATTACAAACAAATGATGAAAATATTTATTCTCATTATACCGAATTGAAAACAAGTATGTTGCAACATCTAAGCATAAGCATACTTTGAGGTATATAAACCTTAGTATATTTTTCATCTATTGTTGACATGTTGATGTCCATCTGAGCAGGTCGAGAGAAGTTGTAGAACATATCACTTTGGATGCTATGAAGATTGGTCACTGACTGCAAGATCAAGCTGCTATTCTGGAAGCAAATCAATATATCAAGTTGGTTTTCACCAGGCCGATATATCAATGTGCCTCATTCTAGCTCACTACTACTTAGAGTTTTTCTGCTCAATGATTTGTGCATGTTATTCTGCCTTGTCCATTTTTTGAAGTGCGATATATTTGTTGGACCTCGTGTTTGGTCCCAAGTAGGGGTGTAAATGAGTTGATTCGAGTCGAGTATTGACTTGTTCAAGATCGAACTCTATTCATAAGTGTCAACCTTGAGCTCAACTCATTTCGGTCAAGTTTTAATTTTTTTGAACTTGAGCTCGACTCTATTAGACTCGATGGTTGATATACTTTAAATTTTATCTCGATTAAACTTGTACAGACTCGTGTAAGTATAAATGTAAAATCATAACTTAGGATCGATTAGACTCGCGAGCATATCGAGCCAGTATCATTGAACTCGAACTCGAGTTAGATATACACTAAAGTAGCTCGAGCTCGACTCGATAAACATTGAGTTGATGTTGAGTTTTTCTTGAGTCGATCTTGAGTAGTCCGCGAGTTTTCTCGACTCACTTACCCCCTAGTCATATGTTGTTGGGCTTTGTGCTATGATTATGTTTTATGCCTATAAATACATGTAACCGTGTATAGTGGCAACTCACAACATATACATACGATATTGGTGTCTTCTTCGTAATAATGTGAAAATTCTAGTCGTTTTCTCTATAATTTGTATAATTTGTATAGTTGGCATACCAGACGAACCACTATAAATTTGTGTGTATCAGTTTCTATTATTTATCTTTAATTTATTGTTGTTTACTTCTTCACATGTGAATATTATGTTATAACAAATATAGTTGACAACCTTGTTGCTTTTACTCATGGGAACTAATAAAAAGTTGTGAAAGTGTATCAACCTACTCTAAGTGATATTTGCTGAAGCTAAAGTAGAAGACAAGAGATAATTTTTGCGTAGGTTATCAATTAATAACCTACACAGAAGCCTTACGGCCAAAAAGAATAATCAAAACAAGTGTTGAGCTATTACAATGTTGAACACAACAATAACTACAACACTATCACTAAAATACTAAATGTGTGTTCTTACGAGCTAAGAAACACACAGAATTAAAACTACGAAATTAATCTGCAAAATACGTCTATCTAGCATCTTGCTACTGAATGAAAGATTCTATCATTTATAGATAGACTACACGGGCTTGGATCCATAAGTGTAGCAACTATTCGGCCCATGTCTCCACAATTCTCGCAGTTCAGTTGTTGTGCTCCGCAAAGCTGCCTGGAATTGTGAAACTACTTTAATCGGTTGTTAACTCCGAGATTTGTGGAACAAAATTCCACTTAGCATGAAACTCTCAACCGCCTAGTAAGAATTGGTCTTCCCTCTAGTCTCCGTGCTTCCTTCAAATCTTCGTGCATCTGCCAAGTCACCCTTACACGTGGCTGTCGAGTTGGGCGCTGAGTCAACACTAGTTGTTATGTTGCGTCAGAAGCTAAGTCAACATTCATGTGAAGAACACAAAAATACACATGTTAGGTCAACATTACAGATAACAGTATATCTTAAATACCTAACAAACTCTCCCTGTTTTTGTGCCTTCTTCACAACATCCTTTTCTTCTCTAGAGCTCCCCCTGAATGTTTATGCCTGCAAAACAACTTCAAGAGCAGCAACAATACAAATAGAGACAACAATATGCACGCAAAACTATCACACATCACAAGCAGCAACTTCTGTGTCATTTCATCAAAAAGATTAGTGCTGCAACATATAGCGTTCATCATCCATCACAAAAAGTAAAAAAAAAACATAAAAACGTAAGAACGTAAATTGTTTTGGTGCTTGTTTTTGGTACCCCCTTCATCACATTAACAAAAATATTTTTTTTGACCACATCCGGTCATCCTCACAACATCCTCTCGTTCTTCAGTTCCAGCTTCAGCTTCCTCAACAATGTCCTCTGTCTCCTCGTCATCTGGATCGCCCTCTGCCTCTGCTACTTGTATGGCGGCGACTTAGTCTCCCCCTTGTTGGGAAGATATGCATGTCTGGAGAGTGGGTACGAGCGCAACCAGGGAGCTCAGAGTACCAATTAACTGTTGAACAGTCTGTGGTGGCAGCTGAATTCCAGAGGAAATAGAAGTTGGGCGATTAGGGTTTTGCCAGGGCAAATCAGCAACTTTCCCCTTGCTGAATAAGGAGGGGTGGATAGCATACTCCGGGATGGGTAGGGCTTCCGGGCACTTGGAGATCTCGGTGAAGCCTTGGTGTTCCATAACCCTGTAAATAAGAGAGGGAAATGGCAGGGAGCTGATTTGGGTCTTCATGACAAGATTGGCCAGTTGGTCGAAAATAACTTTCCCAAGGTTAAAATGCTTGTTAAGGCCCACAAGATATAACAGTATGCCATGCTGTTGAGTAACGACCGTGACATTGGAAGATACTATCCAATTGTAGGTCAAGATTTTGTGGAGGACATAAAACAGATGAGAGAGGCTGGATGCCTTCATCGGTTGCACCCACCGAGTGCGCTTCCCCCCAGTAATAATCTTGGCAACATCTTCCAGTGAAGTAACGATGTCGCCCACCACATGAGGCAGACCGAGTGCATTATTGATTGCTTCAGTAGAAAAATCAAAAATTGTGTTGTAGAAACACACCTTGGCATACTGCGGGGAATCCCGATTTCCAAACATCTTGTGTAGATTACAGTAAAAGTGACGGACAATCGTTTTGACATAAGGGGGGAGATGATGTACCGTATTCAGCAGGCCCCAAGTTTTGAAGAACTCGAGTAAGTTGGTCTCATCGAAAGAGTTCTCATCAACCGACCTTTCACATACACATGGAGCGTTCCGAATCCTCTTCCACTTTACCGCAACAGTTTCATCATAGAACTGTATACTAAGGGCATGAGCGGGGTCCAACGGAAGATTAGTGGCTTCTGGCTGTTCCACCACCGGTTGTTTACCCTCCTTGAATGCAGTGTTCTTGACCAGGGTGCTTGCATCCTCCACAGAAGGAGTTTCAGTGACAGTGGTACCGGGCTCCATTTTTACAAAAACAGCATCATAGTGAGGACGTTTTGGGGCGGAGGAGACTTCGTCGTCACTGTCGTCATTTAGGATAACAGTCTGCGCAACAGTCTTGGATTTCTTGGACTGGCCGGTGGGTGTGGACAGTCGGGAGCCCCTAGTAAAAGGCTTTTTGGGCTGAGACTGATGGGACGTAGGCGGCTCAGATTCGGGAGGAAGGACTGAATATGGAGCAATGACTAGGGTTTCAACGGATGGAGTTTCAGCGACGACGACAGGAGGAATCACCGGAGTGGGATCTTCCTCTGCAGCTAGGAATGTAGCGACGATGACAGTATCAAGTTGAGTCTCGATGACCAGAGAAGCCGCCGGAGGTGTAGCCACTGGTGGAGTAGGTACAACATGTGTTTGAAGTTCCTGGAGAACCTGGGGGTTCGCAGTAATGAGGGCTCGGAGGAGTGCAGTAACATCAACGGTTGGAGGGTTAGCCATTTGCGGGAGTAGAGTGAGAGAAAGTGACGTTTAGAAAGTGCTTTGAGACGAAGGAAGATGATGACAAATGATTTGTTTTTAAGTCTAGGAAGCCAGAAACCGTATCAGTCTTGAAATATGTGCGGATATGGGAGAAAGAGAGAAGAGAGGCGGTTTCTAGGGTTTCGTGTGGCAGAGAAAGTAATGATGGAACACAGACTGGTGACGGTTCAGATAAAAAAGAAGTTATGCCATTTCATCTCCAACCTGACAAACCCTTAGAACACGCTACTTCGACAGTTATAACCCACTATCAAAATAGAGAAATAAGCGATGTGGAGGTCAATTGCTAAATTACGTGTTACGGAAAACACAAAAGGCCGATGTTGAGAGAAACATTTTTAGAGAACAACATTTAAAAAGAAAAAAAACCAGTCTAGCTTGCTTTGTTGTGTCAACATCTCTGTAACATTCACCTAGTTAAAATAGAGAAAATAGGTGCAGAACTACAAGAATCCAAGAGTTAGTGAGCGTAGAGAGCATCGTCGCAGCGAACGCCGTGCCCCTAGCCTTTCACCCTCGAAAGCAATCGCAGTTGCAATCCTTTTGTAAGGTAGCATCGTCACAGCGAACGCCGTGCCCCCCAAACTACTTGGATTGTTTACCACACTGGTACATACAAAACATATATATAAAAGAACACCAGGCGGCCATAGACAGATTATGTTGACTAAGATGTTATACTAGCAAGTTAGACACACAAGCTACACCCTTTGATATAGATAACAATGATATGAATATGGGTGTAGCACAACACACTCTATTAATGACAAAAACAAAGACAAAGAGACTTTCGTAAGTATGCGAATCTCTTATGATCCAAGGGTTTTGTAAAAATATCAGCAACTTGGTTTTCCGTTTTCACATACTCAAGCTTGATTACCTCTTGTTCCACTAAGTCTCTAATGAAATGGTGTCTTATGTCAATGTGCTTTGTCCTTGAGTATTGAACATGATTTTTGGAAATGTTTATAGCACTCATATTGTCACAGTACACAACTAGGTCATTGTTTTCTAGGCCATAATCACTAAGCATTTGTTTAATCCACAACAGTTGTGTGCAACAACTGCCTGCTGCAACATACTCGGATTCAGCAGTGGATAAAGAGATACAGTTTTGCTTACGACTATGCCATGACACAATGTTGTTACCTAGATAGAAACATCCTCCACTCGTACTCTTCCTATCATCCACATCTCCAGCCCAATCAGAATCACTAAACCCTATCAAGCTCATATTCATGTGTTTAGAAAAAAAAAATCCTAAATCTAATGTCCCTGCAACATATCTAATGATTCTTTTAACAACTTTAATATGGGATACCTTGGGTTTAGCTTGATACCTGGCACATACACATACACTAAACATCAGATCTGGACGAGTAGATGTTAGGTACAATAGACTCCCTATCATTGATCTGTAGAGTGTTGGGTCAACATCCTCTCCAGCATCATCTTTAGTCAACTTTTCTGTAGAGCCCATGGGAGTCTTCATGTGCTTGGCTCCTTCAAGGTTAAAACGCTTTATCATTTCTTTGGCATACTTGCTTTGAGAGATAAAGATGCCATCTTGTCCTTGTTTAACTTGAAGTCCAAGGAAGTATGTGAGTTCTCCCACCATGCTCATCTCGAACTTCGTAGACATTGCACTTGAAAATTTATTGAGCATAGTATGTGAGGTGGAACCAACAATCATATCGTCAACATAGATTTGAGTAATAAGAATGTGTTGATCTTCCCTTTTGATAAACAGTGTTCGGTCAGCTGCACCTCTCACAAACCCGTATTTGAGAAGGAAGTTTGTGAGATGTTCATACCAAGCATGTGGTGCTTGTTTGAGACCGTATAGTGCTTTCTTCAGTCGAAAGACATATTCAGGCTTGTGAGGGTCCTCAAATCCTTTGGGTTGTTCAACATAGGCTCCCTCTTTGAGTTCACCATTGAGAAATGCTGCCTTCACATCCATCTGGTATAGATTGATGTTGAGATGGCATGCAACAACAAGTAACAGGCGAATGGACTCAAGTCTTGCTACTGGGGCAAATGTGTCATCAAAGTCAACCCCTTCGACTTGAGTATACCCTTGAGCCACCAATCATGCTTTGTTTCGCACCCGAAAACACAAAAATATTTTAGGTTAGGTTTTCTTCCCTTAAGTAGCTCATACGGTGTTTTGAATGTGCCTGGTCGAATGTTGACTCGATTGTTGATGTAACGGTGTTTACTGCCTCAGCCCAAAAATGTTTTGCCATTTGTTTTGAGCTCAGCATAACCCTTGCCATCTCAATCAAGGTCCTATTCTTGCGTTCGACCACCCCATTCTGTTGTGGAGTTTTTGGTGCTGCAAACTCCTGACGTACTCCCTTTTCATTGCAGAAGCTTGTAAATTGTGAATTCTCAAACTCACAACCATGATCAGATCTTATACGAGATATTCTAGCATCAAATAAATTAGCAACACGAGCAAACATATTTCTGAACATCTCAAATATTTCAGATTTGTCTCGTAAAAAATATGTCCATGTGAAACGGGAGAAATCATCTACCACAACTAGTACATACCTTTTGCCACCAATACATTCCACTTCCATGGGTCCTACCAGATCCATATGCAGAAGTTCAAAGCATCGGTTGGTTCCAAAGTGTTGCTCACGGTGTTGTAGAGCAGGGTGTGACGCATGCAATTGTTTTCCTCTCTCACAGTCTCCACATACAATTTGGTCAGCCTTCCCAAGATTTGGTAGACCTCGTACTGCATCCATTTTGACCAACCTGCCAAGGTTTCGAAAGTTAGTATGGCCTAATCGTTTGTGCCAGAGTATAACATCATCAACTTGAGCCTTGTTGCATTTTAGGTTATCGGTCATGTAACAATTGTCTGACGACCTTTGACCTGTCATGATACACAAGTTTCTGTTATTGTATACTTCACATGCATCTTTAGTGAATTTTACAAGCATGTTACCATCACATAATTGACTTATGCTGATTAAGTTTGTCATAAGTCCTTGCACATGATACACATTTGTTAAAGCAGGCAAACCAGGAACGTTAAGTGTACCTCTCCCTATGATTTTACCTTTTGAACCTCCACCGAAAGAAACATTTCCTCTGTCATAAGTCTCATAGTTGGAAATAAATATTTTGTTACCTGTCATGTGACGTGAACATCCGCTGTCAAAGTACCAAGATCCTGAAATGTTAGTTTTCAATGTTGTATAAACAACATTATATGTTAGATCAGCTTTCTTTACCCATATCATTTTGGGTTGTTGTGGCAACACATAATATGACTTGTCATCCATTTTCTTTTGATAACAAAAAGGTTTTATGTGACCTGGTTTGAGACAGTAATTACATACATATTTCCTTCTATGTCTCCTACTCTTTTTCTTACCTTTTTTTGCTTGAGAGTTGCTTTGCTTTGTCTGTGTTGGTGGGTCTGTGAGCACAACATCTGCTTTGGTATTGGATGTTTCTCCTGCTGATGTGGACCCATGACAAAACACAGTTGGTGCAGCATATCCAAGGCCCCTTTTGCTTGGGTTTGCGCTGGCCATGATCTCTTGAAGTGAATAAGTCCTAGTATTCCACTTGCGAATGGTCAGCTGTGCCTCTTCAAGTTGGGATTTCACTTTGGTGAGCTCAATGTCACGTTGTGTGATCAATACCTCCTGTTTTGCTTGGACTTCCTTGAGTAGTGTTATCTCAGCTGTTGAGGTCACCAGATCTCGTGCTTGTTGTTTCCATTTTCCCAACAGCTCATCATACAACCTCTTTAATCCTTGTATTATAGTGAAAGCATTGTCACCACATTCTTCACTATATGTAGGGTCTATGTCATCCTCAACACTTCCTGCATTATCAACAGAGGCATTTAGGCAAAACAAGTTAGAATAATAGTTAGAATCATACCTGTCTGAGAAAGCTTCAGCATCAGCATGTTGGCCTGATCTTTCCTGAGGTGGTATTGTCACATGTAGTGCTATATTCTCATACAATGCTTCATCAACATCTTCAAAGAACTCATGCTCGTCATCATTCCACGACACCCAATAGGACTTCCTCCTTTTTCGAAGTGTGTTGGCGCACTGATTTGCAAAGTGCCCAAAACCTCTACATTCATGGCATTGTACGCTGTCGAGTTTAGAGGAGCTGAATTTGAACACTTCGTTGTGAGGAGTTTTCCTAACAGGAGGTCTTCTCTGATTGTTATCGCTCTTTGGGGGTTGATAGTACTCCAGACGTGGTACATCTCGCTCCTTGGGCCTTTCTCTGTTCTTATCTCGATTGAATCCTCTCACCATACGATTAAACTTCCTGGTGATCATGGCAACATCGTCTCCTTCATGGATCTCTTCCACTTCTTCCGATTCACTAGATTCCATTATGTCCATTAACTAACTGCACGAAGGTGAAAATTGTGTGCCTGCAGTGAGAGCCATAGTTTTCTTCTTGGTGAAAGTGTCTCTTGCTTCTAAATTCATCTCATAGGTTTTGAAGGAGTTCATGAGGTCTGTGAACTCAAGTGCGTTCACACCTTGTGCTGTTTCAATGGTTGTTACCTTCATATCAAACCTAGGTGGCAGCGTGCGAAGTGCTTTGGAGATAAGAACTTTGTTACTGAGTGGATCTCCCAGATCTTGACACTCGTTCGAAATGTCAAGAATCCTTTTTGTGTAGCTAGAAATATCTTCATCTTCTTCCATCTTCATATTCTCAAATTGAGAAGCGAGAATACGTAGACGTGACTGCTTGACGCTGTTGTGACCCTCACAGTGCCTTTGGAGAATATCCCAAGCATCTTTCGCACACATACAGTTCTTAATCAGTTTGAACATGTTTGTGTCGACTGCTGAGATTATAGCATTCAGTGCTCGATCATCAAATGTGGCAGCCTCAATTTGATCACGTGACCAGGAGCTTTGTGGTATTGGGACCACATCACCTTCTGCGTCAGTCTGTTTTGGTGGTGACCACCCATTCTCCACAGACATTCATGCTCTTCTGTCTAGAGACTTAATGTAAGAGCGAGTATGTGTCTTCCAGTATGAGTAATTCGAGCCATCCAAGACCGGAGGCCGAAATGCTCCAACGCTATTCGGATCCATTGACGTGTTAGAGGCGTGATACTGTCTGGACCACACTCAGTGTATCGAGTGATGGCTCTGATACCACTTGAAAGTGTATCAACCTACTCTAAGTGATATCTGCGGAAGCTAAAGTAGAAGACACGAGATAATTTTTGCGTAGGTTATCAATTAATAACCTACACGGAAGCCTTACGGCCAAAAAGAATAATCAAAACAAGTGTTGAGCTATTACAATGTTGAACACAACAATAACTACAACACTATCACTAAAATACTAAATGTGTGTTCTTACGAGCTAAGAAACACATAGAATTAAAACTACGAAATTAATCTGCAAAATACGTCTATCTAGCATCTTGCTACTGAATGAAAGATTCTATTATTTATAGATAGACTACACGGGCTTGGATCCATAAGTGTAGCAACTGTTCGGCCCATGTCTCCACAATTCTTGCAGTTCAGTAGTTGTGCTCCGCAAAGCTGCCTGGAATTGTGGAACTACTTTAATCGGTTGTTGACTCCGAGATTTGTGGAACAGAATTCCACTTAGCATGAAACTCTCAACCGCCTAGTGAGACTTGGTCTTCCCTCTAGTCTCCGTGCTTCCTGCAAGTCTTCGTGCATCTGCCAAGTCACCCTTACACGTGGCTGTCGAGTTGGGCGCTGAGTCAACACTAGTTGTTATGTTCATCAGAAGCTAAGTCAACATTCCTGTGAAGAACACAAAAACACACATGTTAGGTCAACATTACAGATAACAGTATATCTTAAATACCTAACAAGTTGGTACATGTATAATAAAATCTTTATTTTGAATTTCTAGAATTAAGTTACATAAAAAATTCAAACACATTATCTCACTCAACAAACCTCTAAAATTGTATGACTAGCAACAATGCCTTCATTTAAACCACTAAAAAATTCCTCTTAAGAGTCGACCTCGCTCAGATGCTTCACTGAGGTGTAATCATGGACGCCGTCAATGCGAACCAGGGGTGGATTGTGGAGGAGGCCAACGCATGCGTTGTCATGGTGTTGGAGCGCGTCTCTTGTATGTCCAACCCTTAGATTTGGTAAAAGACCAAAATACTGTTGGTCAACCAATTAATGTGACATATGATGTACATCAATTATTAGGATATTATCGAGTTAGATTTGTAGCTATAAATGCTACAAATGGTCAGATGAGAGGAATATAAAAGATTAAAACTGAAACTCTTCTAAGTGTTTCAGTCGATGGAGTGACTTTCGGATGCATTTTTAATGTGCTTGGTGGGCCTAGTGATAATTTAGGTTGTGTAAATACTTGTACAATATTTCCTTTTCATCAATTTGTTGTTGCCATTATACAATTAGATACAAAATTATGTATTTTTGACAACAAGAATCAAAATTCTAACAAGTTCTCAATTCTTCCCAATCTCAAGGAACTTTAAAATAGTTTAGCATATGTATATGCTTGTGAATTTATCTGTTCAACTGTTTGAATCAATAAATTGATAATTGTTGAACAATGATAGTTTTGATATTTGTATTATTTTATTATGTCTTCTTTATTTAAACACATTTTCTTATTTGTCAAAAATTTTAATAAATCATCTTTCTTAAAAGTCATAATAACTAAATATTGGTTTGTGTGCCAAACAAATGCATCTAAATAAACTAAACTGTTGAAATATTTATTAGAAAAAAAATAAATTTTATCATATTTTTCTAATTAAATTTTAACATAACATAGGAGATCAAGTAGCAATGATAGAAAATTGTAATACTTTAACTCTATTTGGTAGATAAGATTAGGAGTGTCACGGTACGGTATACCTTAATAAAATTGTCATACCTTATACTTTACCTTTATCTTCGGTATGTAAAATTTCATATCGTTACCTTACCATACTTTTCATTATACCTTAGTTCGGTATACCTTACTTTCAGTATGACATTTTTACATACATATATCTTACCTTACTTTGGTATACCTTTATTTTATGGTATACCAAAACTTATTTATTTTCGATATATCCTACCTTACTTCAGTATACCCTTTCTTTCACGGTATACCAAAACTTATTTATAATGATCACCTTAAACAACATCTAACATATACGACAACATACTAAGTGTTATTTTTTAATAACATAATTTTCAAGATAAACCAAGAATATCATATAACAATTACAAAAATAATAACTAACTATATTATTGTGTTTTTATATAACTAATTAGATTTATGTATATGAATCATAATTAATTTGATCATTTATGCATGATATATTATAAAATAATAAATATATTTTCATTGATTATATTATACTATATTTAATATCAAGCATATGTAGTAATATGATCATATAAAACACTTATATCCTTAAATCATTCTTTTGGATTATAATTATCTTTATGCTATTGTAATTAATTATATAATTATTTAAATTGATATGCTCGTTTTACAAAATAATTTAGTTGATCTTGTAATTATATCATGATTATTTAGTTATATATATATATATATAATAGTTTATCATTATTATTTAAAATAATAATTATATGTTCTTATTCAATATTTTTAATTATCAATAAACTCATATATTTTATAATTTGTCACTAATATTGATTAATTATAATTTATAATTTATGAATAAACAACTTTATTATAATTCAAATCGAATATATATGATATATAATATTATAAATATATGTGTGTGTGTATATATATATCAATATATACTAAAATAACGGTATATACCAATTTTTGGAAAAATGATACATTTACCTTACCGAAAAGTTCATTACGGTATCATACTTGTTATGTCAATAGCGATAGTAGCCAAAGAATCCAAGAGCACACCCACACACACAACAATAAGAACATAAACAGAGAATAAAATTGAGATTTTAACGTGGTTTGATTGAATGATCTACGTCCACGGAGAGTTAACCGGTTCTATATTCGCCGGAGAAGAAAGTAACTCAAGAACATAAACAAAGACTATATGCAGAGGTTGAGAACATGAAAATCTCTCTATCCCTCTCTTCTTTCTTTCTCTTGATTTTTTTCTTCTCGAATACAATCACACACAAGCTCGCAGAGAGAGAATTCTCTTTTTAAAGTATAATAATACCCACTATACAAATGAACTCATTCTTTAAAATATTCATAGCTGGAATTGATAAGCTCCAACTGCATGCTTCCAACAAATAATTTGCTTACAAGTTCTTGTCCTCATGTATATTGTAGTCACATACCCAACAAATCCACCTTGAATGTAATATACAACAAACATTGTCACGATCCCAAGGCGGGGTTGAGACGTATGTTCTTGCCCCTTTTTCAGTGAAAAACTAACATAAACATTTATTAAAATAATATTACATGTCCAACCATATGTCGCAAGGCGTTTTAAAATGAAAGCCCACCCTACGCATATGAAAACATACATTATACTCCATCTGTCCCACTATTATTGTCCTAGTTTGACCAAAAAGCTTTCACAGTTTTGGTCAAATTAGGACAATAATAGTGGGACGGAGGGAGTAACATTTTATCGAGCTCGTTACCTTTCTTGCTCATTCACTGTGTTTCCTTATTGCGACTAGACGGGGAAAACCGAAGTCTTCCGCGAATAATCCCCTTTCGCCAAGACCAGGGAACCTGACCAAGTTCACCCATTCTGGACTTTCCGTGTACACTACCTTGGCCGGATCCGACTCAAGGCACAACTGTTAACTTACATCATTGACAAAGTCAATCAACAGGTACGGTAAAACCGATCCGTCACATTTAAGATACACATGAGTAATACAAAAACTTGGCATGTAAATTCACATTTAATAAAATATTTGGAGCTCACTAGCTCGAAAATACCGTACTGTAAATAGGAAACCCACCTGAATCTTGTGGATTAGTTGAACGGGAAATGCACGAGTCACTTATCGGCCTGAACGGGACCTACAATACAAGTGTCAACTTAGGAGGCTAATCGTACAAGTTATCCCTATGTTCTATTTCTACTCCTGGGTTTTTGACAAAAACCAAGTGATAATAACATTTCTCATGTGTGTTTATATATATATATACTAGAAATATATATAAGTCACACAATTAATTATAACTAAATTTTCATCAATTTTGAAAATAATGCTTGTGATATGCATGATGCTCCTGGTCATATAAATCATGTTAACACATAATCAAGTTTAAGATCATTCATAAACTTAAGTACGTATGAATCAATAACTTAATTTAAAATGATTTAAGGGATAACACCTAACCATTTCCATAAATACAACTCATAAAATAAAATTATATCTAATAATTATACAAGAAATTTATGTCACATATATCATATATACATAACATGTCACAAAATGTTGCAAAAGAAACACATAACATAATTTAAGATAAAGAAAGTATAATACTTTTATGAGCAAATTTAGAGCAGATTGTTCATGTAAATCAGTAGACTTTGAAAAATCATAACTATCTACTCAAATATCATTAGAGACAAATATTTATCAATCTAGAAAGCTATTGAAGTCTACCTTAATTTAAAAAAAACTATTGTAAAAAAATATTAAGTGAGACAGAAGTTATTCAAGGTATACTAAAATTTGTCCAAAACAGTCATCTTATGGGCTGTCATATTGTAAAATCCTTTAAAAGTATTTATACTTGTTTAAAATTGTTGAAAACTTCCAGATATGGTAAATATGTAGTAAAGGAGGTTCTGTAAAAATTTCAACCAAATCCAATTAATAAAATTCCATGAACAGAGACAATCAGTTCTGCTATGTCAGAAAAACATTTCAGATTCATGCAACGTTTTAGGGGATTTATTAAAAATATCAAAACAACACATTTTTCCATAAACTTTGGTATGATTACTCTCTATATATCCTAATATTCCCAAAAAAATTAAATATAAATTACACTTTCTAAAACCACATGAACTGAGGATACAAAGAGTCACCATTTACAAAGGTTTTTACTTCAAAACAGTCATTTTCTAGTATTTTTCAAAATTCACAAAAATAATATAAATGTCTGACAATTAACAGTATTAATATTCACATAATGAGATTTCCGCATAAAATTTTCATCATAAAAGGATAAGTAAATCATGTCAAAATAGGCTGCATAAGTTATCTAAAAACAAGGGTATATGCAATATTTTCAGGTTTCACAGTTGAGGTAGCTACTTCACATTTTTTTTAAAATACCAAACGAACTTAGATTAAGTTAAAATTTTGTATACTTATAGTTCACATATCAAGGTTTTCATATAAAAATTTGCAAAACAAATGGAGAGACATAACAATACGAAACATGTAGAGACTTATATCAAAAAATAATTGGCAGATTTGCAGGTTTCAACTATATCTCTTTCATATTTTCTTACTTAAAACCTTAAAGTTCTGATTTTTCTTAGATCATATCACTGAAATATATATATATATATATATATATATATCATCTTAAGACAAAAGTAGGAGACATAAGAATATTATATGTTTATATACCATACTCAACTTCAAAAGAACAAAGAAGTCTATGAGAAAGAGTTCTACCTTTCTAGGTAGGATATAGGAACTTGGAAGAACTTGAAGTGTGGATCCTCCTCCCTTCTAGATGGTTGAAGCAATGCAAGAAAGTAGAAAACTTAAGGTGGTGAATGGAGTGACATGAGGATGGTTTTGGTGTGCAACAATGGAAGAATGAGTACTTAGAGCTTGAGAGTGTTTCAATGGAGGTTGTGGGGAGATAGTGTGAGAGTTGTATGAGAGAGTGATTGTCTTGAAGAGTGTGGAGAATTGGAAAAAAGTGTGACTTTGGGTTATCTTGCATGGGGAGAAGAGGGTTGCCGGCAATGATAGAAGAGTGGGGTGTCTCTTCATTTTCCTATTCTCTTTCTAACACTTGGCACATATATATATATATATATATATTTTTAACCAACGCACTAAACATTATTCTTCTAGTGTAGGTGTAATATATGGTATTCATGGATAATCTCACATATAATGGATACATGATAACTCCCTCTATATAGATACATATTTATGTAATACACTAATGCATGCTCACCACACACACTCACACACACACATATATACATATATATATATAACATTTATGCATGCAAGTCATCTATATAAATATATATGCATATATTATTGATTAATAAGATCACACATTTATAATCTAATTCCTTAAGCATTACAAGTTACAATAGAATGACATGATAATTCCACATAAATAAAATTAAGAACATAATTATTTAATAAAATCATGCAAAATTTCAAAATTTATGGATGCTAATGCAATGCAATTAAATATCTATTGTAATAACGTATAAAAAGTTTAAACGTGAAGTTAAGAAATAATATATATATATATATATAATCTCCAGGAGATGAATTTATAACTAAATATCTTAAGCTCGATAATTAGGGATTTTTTTCTTCGGGTTTTTACAGACACATTCCCAGCTTGCTCTCAAAATCATACCCCATCATAGGGTGAAACAAATATGCTCAATTTGAAACCAGATTCACTAACCTCATACAATGCCTCAATTTATGTATAGACAATGTCTTGGTTAACATATCAGTTGCATTGTGCTCAGTAGAAACTTTAGCAACTTGTACAACTCCTTTATCTATCAAATCTATGATGAAATGATATTTAACATCAATGTGCTTTGATCTATGTTGGGAACACTTAAGCATTTTTAGTTTTGATGATGATCTCTCGAAACACACTTAGTATTTCTTTTAAACTGCTCTTCATGTTAAACAGATCACTACATGTATTGTGAACTCTGTTAGAGAACAGATTAGAAAATGACTACGAATGTAAAGGAATTATTCCTATAGAAGTCATTTTTATAAATAGTATAAGATGAAGGCCAAGTCTTCACGCCAGGAAGAAATCGATCTGCTGTAACAGACAGCGACTAGATCACCGACCAGATCGATGTTCACAACTGAAGACCAGATCGATTTAGTCATCAAACCACCAGATGACATCATCCTACACATCATATCATCTTGCCACGTCATTTTTGAAGCCCATCCAACAGGGATTGGGAAGAGAATCATCGATTGACACAAAGAAGGAAAGAAGCCGTTAACAATCTGCTTTCCATATCTTGAAGATTGAGTCAACGTTTTCCACATGGCAAGAACAGATATGATGGGTGTCATTGATTGGCAATCTACAATCAATCTCACGCCAATCAACAACGGCTAGAATTTACAATTCAATGCCTATTTATTTGAAGTTCAAGATCTGGAGAAATACACATGCACGAGCAACATTGACTACATACTCTCAAGCAATCAATCTGTGTTCCAGACTAAGAGCTTCAAACACTTTGTGATTCTACATCACACCAACCCAACCTCGATTCAAGTCTGTCTTATCGAGAGAAAGAAGATCACCCTGCTAGCTAGTAGTTTTCTAGTGGTAACGTAGAGGTAATCTGTTGTAAAGGGACACGACCCTTATTTCGTGCATAAGTATCTCTCTAGGTTTGATTGATACTTGTGACTCGTTCTCCACGAGTACAAAGAAGCAGAGTATCCTAGTAGTGGATAATCTGATCTAGTTTTGACCAGATCGTGGACGTAGGGATTTCCCGAACCACGTTAAACAACTGTGTTCTTTATATTACTGCATATATACTTTCAGTTGTTTATTATTCTAACCATCTATACTATCATATAATCATCATCTCAATCAATCTTCTTAACGATCTGATTAACTATTAAGGTTTTCTTAATAAGAGCACTGTAATACCCCGAAATACTGTAGCCATAACTAAAAAGTAATTAAACC
>JAPKLX010000427.1:37098-64930 GCA_026898415.1 Leonotis leonurus
GCCTAATCTCTTGACTAAGAAAGGGTTAAGAAATTGGGCTGTGACAGAGCACTCATTAAATCCACCATATTTCCGCACACACAATACTTAGAAGATAATAAGATCACTCTTATTATTGTCTAAATGTTTTCACTAGAGAGCAATCTTCTTGGACTAATCTGGTATCGATCTGCTGATCAATCTGACTAGTCATCTGTCGAGCAAATTCTTATCTAAGAATAGCTTGAACTCTCTGATATCTTAACAAGTAAACTGAAAAGTTTGTATTTGGTGTATTCCCCCCCCCCCCATACACCAAACCTTGCTCTTTCGGGACCAACAAATGGTATCAGAGCAGTGGTTCAAACGACCATTGTTTCTGTTTCACATGGATAAAACCTGCGTGGTCAACTTGAATAGATCTAGGAAAACCTATTTTCATTTACAAGCATACTATCTGCCATGGAATCATCTGTAGTTAGGGCTTGTGAAGAATTCTCCATACAAGGATATAGAGAATGGAGCTTCAGAATCAAAATGGCACTCAAAGCCCATCACTATCTGATGTGGAAAGTTATCGAAGATGGTCCACTACAGATCACTGAAGAAGTGACAGTAACTACCTCAACTGGTGTAACAACACAGATAGCTCCCAAAGATCCAAGAAAATATACTGCAGAGGAGCGTCGCAAAGCCAATCTGGATGACTTCGCTAAAGGAATCATATCCAGCACAGTCAAAGGGGTACATCTGGCCAAAATCCAAGATCTGGATACTGCCAAAGAGATGTGGGAAGCCCTTAGAGATTTGTGTCTAGGATCTGAAGTCATGATCGAGAACAAGCTGTCTCTTGCTTGCAATAAATATGATGAATTCAAGATGAAACCAGGCGAGACAATAGAGCAAATGAAATTGAGGTTCACTGGAATCCTCCTTGAGATATCTGCGTTCAATAAGAACAAATATACTCAAAGGGAGAAGAATATGAAAGTACTCAGAGCACTTCCACCTAGCTGGGAGATCTATGCTGCAATGCAACCTCTTCGTGCAGATTTCAATGAACTGACTACAGAAGCATTATTTGATCATCTTGAAGGTCATGAATGTGACATTCAAAGAATTCATGGACCAGATCATCTGTCCAAAAAGGCAGACAGCAGTTCAAAGAAAGAAAAAGAAGTTGCCTTCAAAGCGAATAGCAAACCAGCTAAACCTTCTGAACCTTCTATACCAGATGCAGAGAAAGGTTATGACAAACTCTTAAAAGAATTTGCAATGATTGTCAAACGAATGGACAAAATGGAGGTCAGATCGAAGAAATATAGACGTTTTTACAAAGATAACAAGAAGAACTTCTACAAGAAACGTGGCAATGATCGATCTGATAACAAGGATGAATCAATACTGCAAATAGGTAAAATCTCTAAAACCTCTAACTCAGCAGATTACACCTGCTTTGGCTGTGGCAGAACAGGTCACTTCAAAACTGATTGTCCTGATCTTTCCAAAAGCCAAAGAGAAGAACTGAGAGCAAAAAGAGATCGAAAACTCAAATATGAACGCAAGGCCATGCTTGCTGAACAAGATTCAAGCAGCTCGAGTCATTTTTCAGACAGCTCATCAGAGAATGATGAAGCATTCTTTGCTAATGACGAAGAAGGATGGGATGAATGCTATATGGGACTAGACAACGGTCTGGATGAAGTCGAGGTAAATTCATGCTATTCCAATTCCTCAAATGATATCAATCTGGAACAGGATAATGAAGATCAAACTGACTACTCTTGGGAAGAAGTAAATGAGATGTTCAAAAGCTATTCGAGCATCAAGAGATTATTTAGAGAAGTTGTAGAAGAAAATGACAGACTGAAGAAATCTGAACAGATACTGAGCACTGCTAACACCCAGTTCGTTGCCCAAATAGTTGATCTGGAAGAACAGATCAAAGGAAAAGAAAACGAGATTCACTCACTAAACTCCAAGGTCAAAGATCTTATAAACAGAAACAACGTAGCTGAAGAAAAGATAAAGAAAGGAAAAGAAATGATCTACAAAAGTGATGAACTTGCCAAGCTGCTCATCAATCTGCAGCAAAAAGGCACATCTGGATTAGGCTATCCAGGTCATTCTGAAAAACCTTCAGGAAACATAAGCTTTGTGCCAGAAAGAAAGCAAATACCAGATCAAGTAATAGATCTTAGAAACAAGAAAGATCAACCTCAGAAGATGATGGTGAAACAGACTGGGAACAGACAATACCATCAAACAAAGGGACAACCAGCCTATTACACAGAAACAGATCATAAAAAGAATGTCAACAGGACATTACCCAACAAGAATGTCAACAGGACATTACCCAACAAGAATGTCAACAGGACAATACTCACTAAGAAAGGATTAAAGAATGATGGAATAGAGAGATATCATCCATCTGTATTTCACTCTCTGTCTAAAATTAACAATGATGGGAATATCATTACTTGTTATATTTCTGTTCCTAACCCAAAAATGTTCTGGATTCGAAAGGGGACATTTGCTAATAACCAAGCACCCAAACGTTGAAGGGTAGCTAAGTGTAATTAATTGCAGGATCAGAAGACTGCAAGAAGGAACAAGATAGCAAAAGGAGCAATCTGGATCATAGATAGTGGCTGTTCAAAGCACATGACCTGTGACAAGAACCTACTATCAGATTACATAGAGAAACCAGGACCTCAGGTTACCTTTGGATGCAATTCAAAAGGATATACCAGAGGATATGGAAACATAAAAGTTGGCAAGACCACCATCACAAACGTATCATATGTTGAGGGTCTTAGTCACAATCTGTTTTCTGTAAGTCAATTCTGTGCTAACGGTAACCAGATCGTTTTCGATACTAATAACTGTTTTGTGAAGAACAAGGAAGGAGATGAGATACTCCTTACCGGAAGATTGCAGGATAGACTATATATTGTCCAGTGGACAAACCAGATCGAGACCTGCTTAGTCACTAAGACTGTATCAGAAACAAGCTGGATATGGCACAAGAGATTAAGCCATCTAAACTTGAAGTCAATCAACAGGATTGCCAAGGAAAAGTTAGTGGAAAGACTACCAGATCAAGTATATGATAAAGATCATATATGTGATGCTTGTCAAGCTGGAAAGCAAACCAGATCATCCTTTACAAGCAAAACAGCTCACTCAACATCAAGGATACTGGAGTTGTTACATCTTGATCTGTTTGGACCAGTCAAACCACTAAGCATAAATGGAAGAAAATACACCTTAGTAATCATAGATGACTACTCAAGGTTCACCTGGGTCATCTTTCTGTTAAAGAAGAAAGAGACACTTGTCAAACTACCTGACTTTCTACATAAGATCACCAAACAAAAGGAAGTAAGTGTAGCTACTATCAGAACAGATCGAGGAACAGAATTTCTCAACCAGAAGATTGAAGCATACTGCAACAAGATGGGTATCACTCATCAAACCTCGACTGCCAGGACACCTCAACAAAATGGAGTTGTTGAGAGGAGAAACAGATCACTCAAAGAAGCAGCTCGTACCATGCTAAATGCTACTAATCTACCCAAGAAATTCTGGGCAGAAGCCATCTACACAGCCTGTTATACTCAGAACAGATCATCAATAACACTCAGACATGGAAAGACTCCATATGAGATCTGGAACAACAGAAAGCCTAAGATCTCTTACTTTCGCACTTTTGGTTATTTGTGTTACATACACAATAATGGGAAATCTCAATTGAGGACTTTTGATAGCAAAACTGATCCTGGAATATTCTTAGGATATTCTGATGTCAGCAAAGCATATCGAGTCTACAATAAGAATTCTCACATTGTGGAGGTAACACCTCATGTTGTTTTTGATGAGTCTATTGTTGAGTACAGGTCACCTGTTAATAAACAGACAGAGAACCAGATAACTACAAGAAAGATGAAAGAACTACTACTAGAAGACATTCTTATCTGGAATTCAAAAGGTGATGATGAAGAAACCTACACTCCCACAATTGCTGAAGAAGTTATACAGCAAGGGGGAACATTTCAACATAATCTGGATGAAAATAGATCACCAATAGAAAGCAATGAAACAGTCATTGCAAATGATGATCAATCTGGAAATCTAAATCCAGAAGAAAGACCAGAAGAGAATCCATTTCAAGCTTCATCAACAGTTCACACTGAATTTGAGGAACCAACATATCAACCTGATCCTGAGATATCTAACGAAGAGATGACCAGGAGAAGAATATGGATACAAGATCATCCACCAGAACAGATTGTTGGGAACCCAACAGATCGTGTGAAAACAAGAAGAATGCATGGAGAAAGTGCTTTGTTAAGCTGTTATCTCTCTCGCATTGAGCCATCTGATGCTCATGAAGCACTACAAGATGCAGATTGGATAACTGCAATGCAAGAAGAACTCAATGAGTTCAAAAGAAATGAAGTCTGATATCTCGTGGATAGACCTAAACACCAAGGAGTAATAGGTGTAAAGTGGGTATTCAAAAATAAACGAGATGAGAAAGGTGAAGTAGTCAGAAACAAAGCCAGATTGGTAGCTAAAGGTTATAATCAACAAGAAGGCATTGATTTTGATGAAACATTTGCACCCGTGGCCAGATTAGAAGCAATTATACTATTCTTAGCATATGCTGCACACAAAAGGTTCAAGGTATACCAGATGGATGTCAAAAGTGCCTTCCTAAATGGTATCCTTGAAGAAGAAGTCTATGTGGAACAGCCACCTGGATTTGAAGAAGCAGATCCAAATCAGAAAGTATACAGACTGACAAAAGCAGTCTATGGTCTAAAACAAGCCCCTAGAGCTTGGTATGAGACCTTATCAACATTCCTACTAGAATCTGGATTCAGAAGAGGATCAGTTGACAAGACACTGTTCATCATCAAAGTCAAAGAAAATATCCTTCTAGTACAGATCTATGTAGATGATATCATATTTGGATCTCAATCCACCTTTTTATGTAATAAATTTGCTGAACTTATGAAGAATAAGTACCAAATGTCCATGATGGGGGAAATGTGTTTCTTCCTAGGTTTGCAGGTCAAGCAGCTACCAGATGGCATCTTCATAAATCAAGCCAAATATATTCAAGATCTACTGACAAAATTTGGGATGAAAGACAGTAATCTAGTAAAAATCCCAATGTCGACCAATGGGAAAATTGATCCTGATCCAGAGGGAAAACCAGCTAATATTACTCAATACAGAGGGATTATAGGATCACTACTCTACCTAACTGCCAGTCGACCTGACATCACATTTGCAGTAGGAGTATGTGCGAGATATCAAGCAAACCCCAAAGAGTCTCACATGGAAGCATATAAGAAGATCTTAAGATATCTTAAGGGAACAACCCATATAAGATTATGGTATCCATGTGAAGATAATTTTGAGCTAACTGGATACACAGATTCAAATTATGCTGGATGTAAGTTAGACAGAAAGTCAACATCAGGGACATGTCAGTTTCTAGGAAATAAACTGATCTCTTGGTTCTCAAAGAAACAGACATCTGTTGCCACATCAACAACAGAGGCAGAATATATGGCAGCTGGAAGTTGTGCACAAATATTATGGTTAAGACAACAGCTCAAAGACTATGAGATCGATGTCAAGGAGATACCCATCTTCTGTGATAGCTCAAGTGCTATAGTAATCACACAGAATCCAGTTTTGCATACCAGATGCAAACATGTAGATATGAGAGATCACTTTATAAGAGATCATGTTGAAAGAAAGCATGTACAGATCGAGAAGATACACACTGAAGTACAGAGAGCTGACATCCTTACCAAAGCATTACCAGAAGAAAGATTTAAGATGCTTTGTGGTAAATTAGGATTATTAAATCTGGAAGAAAGGGACAGATAGTCTTAGAACAGATCATGTAAAATTCCAACTGGGAATTGACACAAGATCATCATATTCCAACAGGGACTTAGAACCAAATTGACATAGTCCAGATTGATAAAGACCAGATCATGTAAAAATTCCAACTGGGAATTAACACCAGATCACTAACTACATGTTAATAGTCAAACAGATTGATTTCATTCCAACCGGGAATTATCAAAGAGATCATCATAAAAGACTAATATCCAAAGTAGAAAGTGGCATAAACAAATCGATAATGATGACATCAGTTTGTAATAGAGGAGATCGATCTGGACCAGATGACTAGCAGCCACGTGGATATTAACATTTTTTTTAATTTTCCCATTACTTGGTTAAGGGGGAAAGTCAACAATATACAACGATTATATCAACTTAATCATAACATATATCTAATTTCTGACACAATACATCAAATCTTTTATTTATGTGATGATTGATACTATGTTTGGGAACAGTGATCAAGGAGATATTTACCAAATCAAGAAAAAGGAAGCATTTTTGACGGTGTAAACAATCACGCGCCACACTACATCCATAAGATCAAAAGCGCGTGTATCATACGCATAATAGAGGCGGTAATAGACTGCAAGTCTATTCCTTAGAAAAGCGGGAAAGCTGAAAAAGGGAAGGATATTAATTATATTATTACCTTACTTATCTCTTTTTCTTTTATATATATTTGATAAGGCGGTTCGACTATCATCACACACACTTCTTCTTCTTCGCACTTAGCAAAATTTTTCTCCCTTCCAAACTCTCTCTCAATCTTCATAAACCTACCTGTTTTTACCAAAATGGCACCCAAATCTTATGTATTTCTTGAGCAAGTGAATTTCTTGAAACCCTATATCCACCAAGACCTCTTTGCAGTACTCAATACCTTTGGTTTTCATAAACTGGACAAGGCCTTCGACCTTGTTAGACGCTGCAAAGGTTTAAAATTTATGAGTTTCTTTTATCTGCTCTATATCATGAATGCTATGAAATTTCTCATACTCGTTTTGAAAGTCCTTTACCTATCTGCATGTATATGTTCACTAGTATTGTGGTATAGAATTGCATTTTACTCTGTAAACTGCTATTGGGCACTTATACTTCATTGATGGAAGGATAGTGCTCACATCTACTGTCTTGATTTCTTTGTAGGATTCCACAATATAATCACCACTCATCCTGTCCACTTCTTGACCAAAGAAGTTGTTGCATTCTATCTCTTGTGGCAAGGGGAGAAGGGTGGAAGTGAAGCAACCATCAGGGTTAGCAAAGGCAGTACCATCAGTAACACCACCTACAACGTACTAAACATTATTGACAACGTTTACAAGCTGAAAGATGAAGGTCTCAGTCTGGGAGACATAAGCGAAGAGCAGCTTCAAGAGGTTGTGGAGATGGTGATGGTGGTGCCTATTCACTACCTGAACAAGATGTTCAACAGAGCCCTACTCGCACCAGAGTTCAAGATTATTTTTGAGTTCATCCAGCGCATTTTCCTGAACCACAATGGCTCGTACGACCAGGTCACTCCCGAGAAGTTCAAGCTTCTGGCTGCCATCGTGCTTAACCTACCGGTTAACTGGAGTCGAATATTATTTGATCTCTTGGCTAAGGAGGCCAAAATGATTACATTTGTGAAGGGAGCCAATCCTGGAATCGAGGTGAGAAGAAGCAGCCTCAGACATTCAATAAAAATCAGCTACATGCTGGAATCCTTCTTCACACAGCATAAATGGGAATCTGTTGTGGAATTCAATGACAGATTGAGATTCACAAAGGACCAGCACCAGATAGAAATGTCTATGGGCATTTCTGCTAACTTGATTGCAAGGGTGACAGACCCTGTTTTTGCAAATGCACTGATAGAGATGGGAAGTTCCAACCCCATCTGGATCCCACCTTCTGCCCCAGCTGAGCAGTCCACAAAATCGAGAGTTACAAAAGAGAAACAAGTTGAACGAACACCTACCAAGCGAGTAACTAGAAGGGCGAGCTCAGTTGATACTGACGCCTCTACAGCAGCCCAGCCACCCAAACCCAAAAGAAGAAGACTTCAGAAACTAGCAGAAGAAGTCCAGGACGAAGAACCTGCTATCACTGAACCAACTATCCCTCAACAGGAGGTTGAGGAGGAGGAAATTTTGATGGCTGGACCACCAGAGGATGTGGCCCCTATCTCTTCCTTGGACCCAGACCAGGTCAAGGACTTCTCTCTAGCCATCACAGCTAGTCCATCATCTGCAGAACACCTAGAGCAGATCGATGAGGAGGTAGAGGGAGAAGATGAGTCTACAGATGAGGAGGAAGAAATGAAGAAGGCAGAAACTGTTGTGAAAATGTTGGAAACAGAAGCAGATAACTCTGTTCTTAGGACATTTCCTAGGATACAGCTCACCCCAGAAACCTACGAAACAACCAAGTGCCTCAAATTCCTCTTGCTCATCAAGGACAAAGAGTTCTATGTCCTTGATGCCCTTCTCCGAACCAGATCGATACACGCCCTAGAGATTGAAGAAGCCACCTTGCTCAACATTTTCACTGCTTCTTCTATTGCTGAGTTAAGGGAGACATACAAACCAGACATCCTAAGCATGTCTAAATTTGAAGCCAACGAACTCCAGATCGACCTTCGATCTGAATATGAAAAGGCCAACATGCTGGAATTTTATGAAAGCATTGACGGAGTAGTTGAGGAAGCAAGAGCTGAAGCAGAACCTTCTGATGCTCACCACCTGGGTGCAGCAGTAACAGAGCAAGAACCAGATCAGCACATGGCTGATGCTGGAGAGTTGGAAACCACAGCACAGGTTGAGGTGGAACAAGCAAAGGAAAGCCAGCCTCAGATACCAGTGGTTTCTTACCCAAGAGAGGAGGCTGAGCCTGCTGGACAGAGGGTTGGGGACAAGCTTACTGATGATATCTACACCCCCGGTGCTGCAGCCACGATGAATGAATTTGTGGAGATGACTAATTTGGAGGACATATTGATGACCCAACATCAATCACTGTCAAATGCTCAAGTGAAGGATCTCATCTCCCACAAAGTTGACAAATATATGTATGGGACGCTCTCTACAGTCCAAGACGAGGCCACCAGGGTACTTACTGAATTCAATAATCATCTGAAATCCCATGTGGACCAGGTGGACTCGGAGTTGAGAAGAATATGTAGATTGAAGCTTGAAGAGCTGAGCAAAAAGATGGACGATGATCGATCTGCTGCAGAAGAGAGGAAGGCACAGATCGATCAGACTCTATTTACAATGGAGCTCAAAGTCAAGGAGATGTACAAAATTGTGACTGAATTTGCCAAGAAGGAGAAGGATATGGTGCATGCTATTGTCAAGGAACAAACAGATGGCATTACTGGTGACGTGATCAAGGCTGCCAACTCAGAAACCAAAGCCATGTTCCACAAGTTTGAATCAGATGGCAAAAACTTTGTGGAAAGAAAGATGAGCGAACTGCGCTATCCAACCAAGACCATGATTGAGTCCTTTTTTTATGAAATTGGGATTATAAAAGAAGAACAAGAAGGCTACAAAGCTGATTTGCTTACAACCAAATCATCTTTCCAAAAGTAGATTGACGATTCTAATCTCAACATCACTTCACTGCTTACATAAAAGGTTGATTTAGACAAGGAAATGAAAGAGATGAAAGAAGAGATCACCTCCCTAAGGGCACTCATCAATATGTATGTTGATGATGTCGAAAAGGGGGAAGGATCCAGGAAAGGGAAGAAGACGAAGGAGACGAAGGGGAAGTTGCAATCTGTTGCAACGGAGGAAAGGACAGAGGCTCAACAGGAACAACAGATTGCAACATATCGACCATCTCCACCATCTGCTCCATCTGCTCAAATTCACAAGACATCATCCTCAAGCAGATCGAGCCACTCCCAACCAATAAAGAGAAAGAAAAGAACTAGATCCAGTTGGTTCTCATCTGCTCCCATCAGATCAATGAAAACTAAAGAAGGAGAGACCAACTAGGTCCCAGAAAATTTAAAGGATGGATGGGAAGGCCTGAAATATGGCTTCATTATGTGTCGCTACTTTCTTAAAGAACCAGCATATAGCGAGGGGACACCTAATGAGGCATTTAATCTATATCTGGACCTAAATGATGCAAGAGATCTGGTGGAGGCAATAAGAGAGGCTGCAGCAAAGGCTCAAGTTCAAATTACAGCCCCGGAGAGGGAATTCAGAATTTGCCCCAACATACCAGGCACTGAGCTCCCAGACAAGACTTTTCTGCTCACATTCATAAATCAGCTTGTAGGGAACAGGGGCTACAAGATAGACGTTGAGGATCCAGACTATATAAGGGTGAGAGAAGGGGTCTATGAGATCGTACAACTGATTTCCGACGAAACACGAGCAAGAATGAAGAAACAACAAGAAGAGAGGAGGAAGAGCAGATAGTTATACATTTTCATACCTTTTACTATCTGTAATTCCAAACATCTCTAATGATCTGTAAACTTGCTTTGCTTACTATCTATGAGATCTCTTGTGTTTCTGGTGACAACTTCCTATTGTCCAGAACATATATAACTGCTGTAATCGTTATAACCTAAATAACGAAACATAATCAATCTGACAATATAACCAGATTACTCATTATAAGATATTAGGATATAATTGTAAAGTGTGGTTTCGACATCATCAAAAAGGGGGAAATTGTTGGGAACCCTTAAGCATTTTTAGTTTTGATGATGATCTCTCGAAACACACTTAGTATTTCTTTTAAACTGCTCTTCATGTTAAACAGATCACTACATGTATTGTGAACTCTGTTAGAGAACAGATTAGAAAATGACTAAGAATGTAAAGGAATTATTCCTATAGAAATCATTTTTATAAATAGTATAAGATGAAGGCCAAGTCTTCACGCCAGGAAGAAATCGATCTGCTGTAACAGACAGCGACCAGATCACCGACCAGATCGATGTTCACAACTGAAGACCAGATCGATTTAGTCATCAAACCACCAGATGACATCATCCTACACATCATATCATCTTGCCACGTCATTTTTGAAGCCCATCCAACAGGGATTGGGAAGAGAATCATCGATTGACACAAAGAAGGAAAGAAGCCGTTAACAATCTGCTTTCCATATCTTGAAGATTGAGTCAACGTTTTCCACATGGCAAGAACAGATATGATGGATGTCATTGATTGGCAATCTACAATCAATCTCACGCCAATCAACAACGGCTAGAATTTACAATTCAATGCCTATTTATTTGAAGTTCAAGATCTGGAGAAATGCACATGCGCGAGCAACATTGACTACATACTCTCAAGCAATCAATCTGTGTTCCAGACTAAGAGCTTCAAACACTTTGTGATTCTACATCACACCAACCCAACCTCGATTCAAGTCTGTCTTATCGAGAGAAAGAAGATCACCCTGCTAGCTAGTAGAGGTAATCTGTTGTAAAGGGACACGACCCTTATTTCGTGCATAAGTATCTCTCTAGGTTTGATTGATACTTGTGACTCGTTCTCCACGAGTACAAAGAAGCAGAGTATCCTAGTAGTGGATAATCTGATCTAGTTTTGACCAGATCGTGGACGTAGGGATTTCCCGAACCACGTTAAACAACTGTGTTCTTTATATTTCTGCATATTTACTTTCAGTTGTTTATTATTCTAACCATCTATACTATCATATAATCATCATCTCAATCAATCTTCTTAACGATCTGATTAACTATTAAGGTTTTCTTAATAAGAGCACTCATTAAATCCACCATATTTCCGCACACACAATACTTAGAAGATAATAAGATCACTCTTATTATTGTCTAAGTGTTTTCACTAGAGAGCAATCTGCTTGGACTAATCTGGTATTGATCTGCTGATCAATCTGACTAGTCATCTGTCGAGCAAATTCTTATCTAAGAATTGCTTGAACTCTCTGATATCTTAACAAGTAAACTGAAAAGTTTGTATTTGGTGTATTCCCCCCCTATACACCAAACCTTGCTCTTTCGGGACCAACAATCTATTATGAAAAACTTGATGTTTGGCTAGATACAAGACACTTTGACTATCACAATTAATCTCCACAGAGGCTTGACCAATACCAAAATTTGCAAGCAATCCCTTTAACCGTACTCCTTCTTTAATCCCCTCTGTCATAATAATGTATTCGGCATCGGTTGTCGACAAAGCAACAACTGACTAAGAAAATGATCTCCAACTTACAGCGCTACCATAAAGATTAAAGATATAGGTTGACTGAGACTTTCTTGTATCTGGATTTGCACCAAAATCAGAATCTAAAAATCCTGTCAAAGCATTTGAAGAGTGAGAGCTATGTTTTTTTGTATAGAAATCCATGATTTGTAGTACCTTTCATATATCTGAGAATGTATTTCAATCCTTCTCAATGTAGCTTGCATGGATCAACCATATATCTGTCGACCACACTTATAGAATATGCTAAGTCAGGCCTTGTACATATCATAGAGTACATGATACTTCTAATTGCACTAGCATATGGCATTTTTCTCATTTCTTTTCTTTCTTCCCATGACCTTGGCTTGTTCTAATCTGATATCTTCATACTCTGAGACATAGGTCTGCATACTTCCTTGGATTGATGCATGTTGAATGCTTTAAGTATCTTCAATATATAATCATTTAGGCATAAAAATAATTCTCCCTTGTCTTTGTTCCTCAAGATGTGAATTCCCAAAATCCTCCTTGCATTCCCTAAGAACTTCATTTCAAACCTTGACCTCAACTGCTCCTTTAAATGTCGAATCTCAGAAATATCAGTACTAGCTATTAGCATGTCATCAACGTACAACAACAAGTACATTATCGAGGTGTCTTTGCCCTTTCTTATGTACACATAGTTGTCAAATTGTGATCTTGAAAACCCCAACTCAACCATATAACTATTAAATTTCAGGTACCACTGTCTTGAACTCTGCTTGAGTCCATACAGAGATATCTTTAATCTGCAAACTTTATCTTCATTTCCAGGTTTCACAAAGCTTCTAGCTGCTTCATGTAGATGGTTTCCTTCAACTCTCCATGGAGAAATGCAGTTTTTACATCTACTTGCTCGAGCTCCATATCCTCTTGTGTTACAATTGCAAGTTATATTCTTATGGAGCTGTGTTTGACTACGGGAGAAAAAATTTCATTGTAATCAACACCTTCCTTTTGTGTGAAGCCCTTCGCAACTAGCCTCGCTTTAAACCTCACATGTTGACCAACCTTAGATATTTCTATCTTTCGTTTGAAGATCCATTTGCATCCAACTAATTTTTGATTGTGTGGTTTCTACACAAGCTCCCAAGTCTTATTTCTTGCCAGCAACTCTAGTTCATCATTCATGGCAACCATCCTCTGCTCCTTTTCCTTGTTTCTTACTGTCTTATAGAATGAGCTAGGTTCCAAATTCTCAATCTCTTCATCAATTTTTAAAGCAAAATAAATCATGTCAACCTGACTGTATCTTGCTGGTGGATGGATGTCCATTCTTCTAGCTCTATCCCTCGCTAGTTGATAATTGTCCAGATTGCATTGTTCTAATGCATTTTCCTCTTCACTTTCCTCATCGAACTCTGAGCTTTGCCCTTGTACTGGAGCATTACTTAGCTCCACCTTGACACCAACATCTCTTCCAAATTGCCCTATGAGTTATCTTGAGGAATGTGATTTTATAGATGACATTTCTTGTTCTTTGAATACCACACCATGACTTATCAACATCTAATTAATCCCAGGTTCTAAACACCATAGTTTGTAACCTTTGATACCATCAGGATAACCCATCATGACACATCTAACAATTCTTGGCTCCAACTTGTCATTCTTCACATGTACGAAGGCTTTGCAACCAAAAACTCTTAAGTGGGAAAAGGAGGGACTTTTCCAAGACCATTTTTGTTCAGGAGAGACATTACCAATGGTTGTTGATGGGCACCTGTTAATTAGATAAGATGCAATTGAAATAGCCTAACCCCAGAATTTCTTATGAATTCTAGATTCATGAATCATGCATCTAACTCTCTCCAATAAAGTTCTATTCATTCTTTCAGCTATCCCATTTTGCTGGGGGTTAGCGGGGACAACTATTTGCCTTTTGATTCCCTTTAGCTTATAATAATCCATGAATTCATTTGATAAGAACTCTAATCCATTACATGTTCTCAAGCATTTCAAAGATGAACCCTTCTCCACCTCAACTGCAATACACCATTTCTTGAATCTCCAAAAAGCTTCATCCTTATTTTTTAAGATATATACCCATAATTTTCTGGAGATGTCATCTATTATGGACATGAAATACTTGCCTCCTCCCATTGTTTATGTCCTTGCAGGCCCCCATAGGACTGAGTGAACATATTCCAGAGGTGCATTAGTGGCGTATGAACTTGAATGGTAGGGTAACTTCTTGCTCTTGCTCATCATACATGCTTCACAAGAGACAACTTTGTCACTTCATTCTATCTGGACCATCCCTTGCTTCCTCAATTCAGAAAGACCTTTCTGACCTAGATGTCCCAACCTTCTATGTCAAAGTGCATTATCACATTTTAAGGTTGCATCTGAACTTTCAACCACAGTCTCAGCTTGTAGATAATAGAGACTGTTATGTCTTATTCCTTTCATGACCTCACGGTCTTCTTTAATCAAAGAAAGAATACCAACTTTTTTATTTAAATTCATAACCCTTGGATTCTAATATTCCTAATGATATCAGATTTCTTTTCAATTGGGGTATGAACCTAACATCAGAGAGAGTTCTCAAAACGCCATCATGCATTCTCATTTGAATATTTCCAATGCCTTTAACATGACATACCTAGTCATTTCCAAGCAACACCGATCCCATATCTTGATATCTGAGATGTGTGAACCATTCTTGATGCGGGCACATGTGGAAACTGCACACCGAGTCCATCACCCATGAGTTATTGAGATGTTTGGATGTTACATTCAATAATTCACTAGTTTCGCATACTTCGACAATGTCAGCGGTTTCTTGTTTAGTTCCCTTTTCATATTGATTCTTTTTCCAAGATTAGTAATCCTTCTTTAAATGGTCAGGTTTCTTGCAAAAATGACATTTTCTTGTCTCCTTTTCTTCATTCTCCTTTCCCGAGAGGGTTGAAAGTTTTTCTTCTGTTGTGTTTGTTTCTTCTTTATCTTGTTGGGGTTTTACACTTAGACCTTCTGGTAGTTGCTCAGACTTTCCATTTTGATTCTTGTGCAATTCATTGGCCTTCTAAACAGATTGCAACCTCATCCAACGTGATAGTGTTCTGTCTTCCATATAGCATAACATCCTTAAGATGATCATATAATGGTGGAATAGCAGTTAACAAGATAATCGCCTTGTCCACATCTTCTAGTTTCACATCAATTTTTTCTAAATCATCCAGAGCCTTATTAAAATCATCAAGTTGCTCCAAAATTGCCTTCTGGTCTTGAAACCGAAACGAGTAAAGTCTTTGTTTCGAGTACAACCGATTAGCTAGTGATTTGGTCATATACAATGATTATAATTTAGACCAAATCCCAACCGTCGTCGTTCTTTTGGTACTTCCCTTAGAACTTTGTCTCCTAGACTCAAGATAATGGCGTTGTGAGCCTTGACCATCAATTCCTCCTTACACCATTCGACATCTTATTCCTTAAATGCCTTATCTCCTTTCAAGGCATCCACCAATCCTTGTTGAACTAGTAGGGCCTTCATCTTAGTGCGCCACAACCCAAAGTTATTGGCACCACTGAATTTTTCTGCCTCATAGATATCTCCATGGCCGAATGAATTTCTTTCTTCCCACAGACGACGCCAATTGTTATGCCAATAGCAATAGTAACCCAAGAATCCAAGAGCACACCCACACACAAAAAAATAAGAACACAAACAGAGAAGAAGATCGAGATTTTAACGTGGTTCGATCGAATGATCTACGTCCACAAAGAGTTAACCTATTCTATATTTGCCGAAGAAGAAAGTAACTCAAGAACAAAAACAATGACTATATGCAGAGGTTGAGAACATGAAAATCACTATATCCCTCTCTTCTTTCTTTCTCTCGAATTTTTTCTTCTCGAATACAATCACATACAAGCTCGCAAAAAAAAAATTCTCTTTTTAAAGTATGATAATTCCCAGCGGGAATTGATAAACTCCAACTGCTTCCAACAAATACTTTGCTTACAATTCTTTTTCCTCATGTGTACTGCAGTCACATATCCAATAATACTTTATTAAAAATTTTGGTATACCTTATATTCGGTATTTGAAGGTATCGTAAGTACGGTATACTATTTTTTCGGTAAATTTTAACAACCCTAATTAAGATATAATATGATAGGATTAAATTATTTTACTAAATCTTGTATTTTGTAACAAATATTTTAATACATCGGCCCGCTATTAAATCATATGCCCATTAGAAAATCACAATTCTGGTTCATATTTTAATCTATCAAAAATCGCATGACTAAAATTGTAATCGGTGAATAGTAATTTTAAAATATTTTTTATTCTATAATTACCCTCAAAATTCATATCCCTAATTTAAATAATAATCCTATCTATTTTACCATATCTTTGAAGATAACAAATGTACTTTAGACCTAAAGCTTACCCTTTTTTCTCCTACACATCCCTACTTCAGTGAACCTCACTGGAGAATGGCTCACATGCTTCGGCCGTTCTTTCACTGGCCAAGGTGGCGCCACCGCTGCTCCGCCTTGTCTCATCTCCTTACCCTCCACTCATCTCCCGAACGCGCCACCACCACTCTTCCTCTACCCACACTCTTCTCCACCGCATGCCGCCAAGTTCACTTCCGAGCTCTCGCTCCAAAATTTCGAGAATTTCCTCCACTCTCTGACGCTAATGAGAGCGGCGGTGAATCTTCCGATGACGGCGGAGATTTGAAGAAGAGCCGGAACGCGAGAAAGAGGGAGGCTCGCCGCGCTGTACGATGGGGTATGGAGCTAGCCAACTTCTCCCCCTTCCAAATTAGGCGCATTCTTAGGTCAATTTCGATTTTCAATGTCAATTTATTCTCGATTTTCCTTGCAGTGTCTTCAATATGCATTATACTCTCTTTGCTTCCTTTTTATCCTTTTTCTATTTCGTGTTTATTCTCGCAGAGTGGCTGAACTCGAGCAAGAGGTGTTTGATGCAATTATGTTAGTGAAGGTGATGAATTAGACTCGCTTTTTTCATGAATTGGTGTATCTATGATTTGACTAATCTGCTACATTTCATGAAGATAAGGTGTTTGGTTTTTGTTTTTAATCTCAGAGACTTGGCCGTGATGTTCGTGAAGGAAAGCGCAGACAATATAATTATATAGGTAAGAAAGAAGTACATATCTAAGAAAGTTAGGTAGCGATACAATTATTTTTTGAAACTTTTGAATTCATTTCACGATTCACAGTGACACAATAGCCTCGTGGTAATTTAAAACTGAAGCTTGCTTGGAAGAAGTTGAATTAGTGTTTAGCACTGTGATATAGTTATTTTTGTGTAATGGTGTAAGATATAATTCATATGCCATATTTAGTGTGATCTTCTCCTATGGTGGAGAATGAACGTTACACGGTTTTTGTTGTCGGTAGAATTGATTTTCATCTCCTTCGCTGCACTGATAATATAATTGATGGAAATTTAGGAAGACTGCTAAGGGAGGCAGATTCTGAATTATTGGATGGTTTAATTCAGGCGACAAAAGATGGCGATGAGGGTAAGTTTCATGACTTATCTGGTACAAAATTGGCAATTGGTGATGAAGAAGAGGCAGAAGAAATTTCAGAGGAAGATGAGGTACGACTCAATTTGACTCAACTCTTGAATTGTTTTAAAAGGTGGATATGAATGGATTCAGGAACATTCAATTCTTTTAATCATAACAAAGAGATGGGAACACATATAATGGCTTGATTTTGATTATTGTGATTGTTAATTATCACAGAGGAAAAGACACTCACGTAATGCACAGATTAAACGGGTTTTCTGGTATTCTCTCTAATTTAAACTATATGATATTTTCCTAGTACATGTGATGTGATGTATGAACTTAGGTACTGGGCACTAATTTGTGTTGAATGGGTATTAAAATATATTGCAACAAATTAGTAATAACCCTAAACTGGTAGCAAAGTGGCTAATCGTAATTGTAAGTTGTTGGTTGTATATCCATAATACATAGGTAAAAATCAAAGATCCACATATGGGGAATTCCCATGTTCGTGGAGTTGCTGACTGGGTTGCTACTCTATATTTGTCCCTTACTTTTTAATTTATGTTTCTTTCCCTGACTATGTTCATCATTCACTAGTATTTCCAATTAGTGCAAAGTACATAAAATTTCTTATACATAAAATTTCTTAAGCCTCATAAGCCCTAAATTAAGTCTATAATCTATTTTCATGGAAAAATAAATTCGCAAATTTCTCAGTTGAATTAATCTATGAAGCATAAATACGTGTTGTAGCCCAACGTATTCATAAAAATACTTATTTAATAAGAATACGAAAAAAATACGTCTAAATACGTGAAAAATACATATTTTAATAAGGGTGTATGTATTATTAAGAATAATAATGAAAAATACGTATATATTATTTAAAAAAAATACGTATTACAGAAGAAGAGAGGTGTAGCCCAGTATATTAAACTATCATTCCGCCGTCGCCCAGCTTCCGCCCCGCAAGTTGTCGCGGTCGCACCGCCCGCCGTCGCCCCGCCCGCGAACGAACAATGAAACTTTACGACAGCTTTTTCGTACACGTTCACTTGCATCACATACACAAGTGCTCTCTGAACCGGGCAATAAAGTCACCCATAACACGGCTCTCCCATTTGAGTTATCTTAGCCCCAGTCCATGCTATTCAATAATATTGGAAAAATGGCAGCGTAAGGGTCCGCCGAAGGAGTTGAAAGCTGGTCGCCTTTGGAATATGAGTAGGGCTCCTAGGTGGCGCGTTCGTGGAGGCAAACCGAAAGAAGAGCAAAAGGAAGGTTAGCCCTGCTGTCGCCGTCGCCCCGCCCGCCCTGCTGTCACCGTCGCTTCTGTTTTTGGAGAGGAGAGGTGTCGCCTCTGTTTATGAAAAAGAGGCTGTTGCAGCTTCTCTTGGTTATACTTCCAACTTTGCTCTAAATTAGGGTTTGGAGCTTTGGGTCGAAAAATAAATTAGGGTTTGGGCTTGGGCAGATTGTGGAAAATTAAAATAGGATTTGGGCTGATTGTGAAATTAAAATATGTTATAAGGGCATATTATGATTTTTTAATAATTCTTTTAATATTTTTATTGACAATATATATTAAAATAATTAATAAATATAAATGTATTTTTCACGTATTCGTATTTACATTTTTGGAAAAATGACGTATTTTCGTATCGTATTCGTATTTTGTATTCGTATTCGTGCTACATAGGAATTAATCCCTTATTTAAGTGTTCAGTCCATTGTTGTTATTAATATTACCTGCAAGTTTCTTTGTTTCCCTTCAATTCTCCCTCCGCTAATTGACATGATGGTAACGCAGAAAGACAGTTGGATATGAAATAGAGATATATAACACAGTAACACTTGACTTGACCTATACACTGAAATAATTGAATTGTCTCTATCGAACCACAAGTCATGTGTATAATACTATATTAGTCATTTTAGAAGCTACAAATTCTGTAAAAAAATGTGCTTATTTTATATATTTTGATACCCTACACGGCGTTTCCTGATAATTCAAGTTCACATCTTGGTAATTCCAGTTCATATCTCTGTTGCCAGTTTATTGGGGATGATTATATTCTACTATTTTCTTACTTCACAGGATTACACAAATATGGATATTGTAACCAGATGGTTCGAAGGCCTAATTAATAAGGATATTGACGTTACCAATGAGATTTATTCACTTCGAGAGGTTGACTTTGATCGTCAGGTCAGTTTGTCTAAAGACTGTGCTTGTGATGGTTTGTTGAAGACTTGTAACTGTTGTCCATTTCCATGAACTTATATTCTAGTATATGTTAAAGTGGTATAGTGGTCAATATTTTGCTTACCCTTTAGCATAGGATTTACTCTCTTTAATACATTGATCTCTAGCCTTTATTATAATTATTTATTATTGTTTTTATTATTATTATTTTTATTTTTGTTGTAACAATACTTTTAAAGACTGCGCCCGTTGGACTTGAACATGAGACCTTTAGCATAAGGCATTAACACTCTACTCCTAGTCATACACACATTTCATCTCTTACCGATGTTTTATACTGTCACACTTATTATCATTTTAGGAACTACGCCAATTGGTTAGGAAAGTGCAGTCTGCATCACAATCAAGTTCAGAGGAGACGCAAAAACCAGATGTCGCTGCTGCCAAAGCACAAAGTTCTCTCACTCGTTTCCTCAGAGATATTGCAGATTTACTGCCAGTTGAATAGAATGAAGTTTTGCCGTCGCCACATTACCATAGCAGGTCTTTGTACAAACATCAGTATTTTTGGTAATGAAAGAAAACATTCATTATCTTGTCTACTCGTTGGTGAAATAATAATTGCAATATGGATGGTAACTTATTAAAAGAAAAACTTGTTGGGATATTTCAAGTGTTAGTTTGTCCCAAGTTGGGTTTGTGATCAAAGTATGATGGGTTTCTTAAGCTATTTAAGAAACTGGTTATCCTTTATATAATTGCACCAATCACTAGTTTATATAGTCTTGTGATAAACTTTTCAAAGGTTTGTAATAGAGTAGGGGATCAAGGTTTGTAATAGAGTAGGGGGGTCGGTCGGGCCAAGAGGGAGAGAAATACCTATGATTATAGAAATTTATCATATAATGGATTTCTTGTGGGCCAAGAGGGAGAGAAATACTTATGGTTGTGGACCTTGTGGTTTTTCTCCGAATTTGGAGTTTTCCACATTAAATACTTTTTTGGTGATTTGTGTCTATTTTTTTAATCTTATTTCTTGTTGGTCCTAGGAAGAACATGTTTGGTATAAATGGAGAATACATCAAACTCCAACATTTATGGTTGTTTTGAAATGTGGTAATATGTTATTTCGAAATGTAAGTTGTGAGTTAATGGATCTTGTGTGGAATATAGAGATCTGTTGGTTGTTCTTATACTTAAAAAATAATTTGTTTTTGTTCTTTAATGGATTGATTAAGAAATGCACAACTCACTCTTGGTAAATAACTTGTGCGTAAATAGTGACAAATCAATATAATAATTCAATGCAGATTGTAAAGAAGTCGAGTATCTAATTTGGCTTGGGGAACTCCTTACGTGTATGTTCAATAATAGTTAGATCGGTGAATTCTTAATTGTGGATTTCTCTTTTATTTATACCGGTTGATAACCAATTACAAGATCAAGTCAAAACTAGATAAGGTTTTGTGCACGAGTTATTGGTCGTAATCCTTACAACCTGAGATCAAAACTGGATATCTCTTTATTGAGTTTCTTTTTCCTTCTTGCTTTCTTTATAAAGATCAATACATATAATGTAAGGAAGGTTTATAAAATTATTATATATGAAGCAACATATATAATATATAGTTTTATGGATTTTATCTCCATAATATAGAATTCTTGAATCATGGGTTGATGTTGAAGCTTGAATTCTTGTAGTGTTTTGACTATCATTTTCCACTCATTTGAAGTATTGACAAACATAGCATTTGAAAACTAGCTGTTGCAACACCATTAATGAGAATTAAATGTTAAAAGAGATAATTGCCGCTAAATATATAAACTAACCACCATTTCTGGTATTGCACACGAACTATAAAATTTGCCCCACAATACGCGAACTATCATTTTTAGCTAATTAATATATCGGACTACTTTTGGTATTGCATACGTGAACGCGAATAACATACGTGTTTGTACATATAGGCTTAACACGACAACGTTCTGACTTAATATAAACGACATTGTTTTTTCCTTAAGAAAAACGACATCTTTTTATTTTTTTATCCACTTAATTGCTCAATTCTAACCATAAAACGACGAACACTCAGAAATGGTATAAAATGACATCGTTTTTCTTAAGGAAGATACAACGTCGTTTATATTATGTTAGAACATCGTCGTGTTAAGCTGATGTGTACAAACACGAGTGTTATTTGCGTCCATGTATGCAATAGTTTGACCAAAAGTAGCCAATGGTTCTTTAGCTAAAAAATGGTAGTTTGTGTATTGTTTGTGGGGCAGATTTTATAGTTCATGTGCAATACCAAAAATGACATTTAATTTATGTATTTAGCGGCAATTATCCCATGTGTAACACCCAGTTCTTTTAATAGAAATTTACAAAAAAATTTGTGTTAGATAATATATTTTTCTTTAGAATTTTCGATTTACAAATCGAAGAAAGGCTTGTACGAACTAAGTAAGAAACTTTTTTTAGTAAAGCTAGTATCTATTAAATATGTGAGAATTTTTTTCAAGATTTTGAAGTTATTAGAGGTTAATGAGTTATAATCGTTCTTTACCTTTAAAATAATAGATGCAATAATTTGTGACTATTGCAATTAAATTTATCTCGATTAATTGAAGTCGATTGGTTTTACTAATGAATAATAGATGACTAAATAACATTTTTAGTAACTACCACTCCAAGATGTGAGACTATAGTGAAAAATGATTAATGGAAATTAATGGGATAATTTCCGTATTGTACAAATATACACATTAAGAAGTCATAGGTACATTACGGGATATATATATATTACATGATCATCTGGATATAAAAGTTACATATGTTACACATGTATGTGTAAGGAGTCCAGAACGAGAAATAGAAAAGGAAGACGAAAAGAAAACAATCTGAATTTATTAAAGCTAGAAGCATCAAAGCTAGAAATAGTTAGATACCAAATAAAGACTCACTAATAAGACAAAACACAAGGAAAGAGGAGAGATCTGGTTTTGGACAGTGGCTCGGTGAGAAGAAGCCAAAAGAGCAGCCCCAATGCTGACCTGGCTGCCACCATTCTGAAACCTGCAAACATAAAGCAAAATAGCCTAGCGTAGATGATGCAATAAGAATCAAGATATATCTTCAAAGAAAGAGACTTAACACCCCTACCAATAGAAGATTTCCTTTTACTCCCTCCAGAAGCGTACTGTGTTTGTCTTCTTGTTACCATGATGCATGCATCTGCAGCATAAAAAAAAAAATGAAGATATGAAGATCAAGAATCAGAAATTTTGTGAGGTAATACCATATCAAACAAATATCAAACCCAACCATTCACCGTACCACCCTAGCCTAGCTCACACTATAAATAACAAGCTCTCTAAGAATCTTAAAAAGTTAGCTAGAAACACTTCAGAAATCAACCTCCAAACTCACACCACACTTAGAAAACTTAGCTAGAAGCGTAAGGTAAGGAGAACAAGGAAATGTGGCAGTCATCTCATTCTTTGTAATTCCCCAACAAAACAGAAACAGTAGCAGTTCACTTAAGGTAACGTAAACTCAAACTCAACTTTCAAGTTTTAGATTTTCATTACTTTAGCTCAGTTCAGAACCTAGCTTACTCAATTGTTTCTCTAACTGAACTTAGGAGAATAAAACATATTCTGGTTAAGAACCTAGAATTTCTCTCCATATCAAAACTTTAGAATATATAAGGACAAGAACATGCTCAAATATAACCCCAGGACAAGTATGAACTTAGAAATTTCTATGAAGAAACATAGAGAATATGAATCACAGAACATCACACTGTTTCGTATTTAGAAACTATTAATTGGTATGCTAGAAATAAACCCCAACAGAAATTACAACATACAGAAGATTAATAAATGAAAGATTTATAATCAATTAGAACCAATATCCTGTTTCAGCAAACACTAGCTGCAAGGTAACAACCACCCCATCTCCAAACTTAGAATCCAACAACATCCCTCAGAATTTAAAACAAAGAAGAAATTAAATTCTAAGAATAGATTCTTGGGCAGAAATATGTCTTAGTCAATTTCATAGAAAATTTCGAACACATTAAAACATGCAAAGACAACTAGTTGAATAATGAGGCAGAGAGACTCTGTGAAGGAACTCACCGAGGCAGAGGCGACGGGAATCATCGTCCCTATTTCCGAAAGAGAGCAGTCGAGATGGACGCTGGGAGAACCAAGAGGAAAAGCTCTGGGAAGATTTCTGTAATTTAAATGATGAGAAATTTCAGAAAGTAAATTTTAGAGATCTAAAACTGAAAGTTAGAACCTACAAATCTAGAAATATAATAGAGTAGCGCTGGCTAGCCTGTGGAGGTTTTATGTGGAACAAGAAGAGAGAAAGGGGAGTTTACCGTGAGATGAAGCGGAGCTGGCAGGACGGCAGGCGAGTGCCGGGGAGAGGACCCGGTGAGCTTTCCGTCTATTCGGGCGAGAATAGAGAGGTGAAGAAGAAGAGTCACCTGAGGGTAGAGCTCGGCGGCGGCGAGGGCCTCTGGCAGGAGCTGCTTCTTGCCGCTGAGCATTCAAATGCGTAAGTACAGAGGCGGTGGGGACCGAGCTATGTCGCTGGAAGGAGAATGATCGAAACGGGGGAGGAGTAGCTGATGGCGACGTCGAGATGGAGAAGAGGCGAAGCGGGCGTTGAAAGAGAGAGAACGATGAGGAAGGAGAAGAACGGCAGAGTTAGAGGGAGAGAAAGATAGAAGTGTTGTGTGTCTACCTAGGGTTAGGACTAAATTTAGGATTAGAAATATCTATAACTGGGTCGGGTTGCGGGCTAAAATTTGGGCCGGGTTACAGAACATATGGGCTGGAATAATTAATTTAAAGCTGGGCAAGGTACTGGGCTAGAATAAAATGATTGATTTGGGTTGAGATATAAGGAACTAATGGGCCAAATTAATTAAAGGATCGGGCCAAGCTATAATTAAATGACTGGGATGAAAATATTAGTGACTGGGCCGAAATTAATTAATCCTATGGGCCGAAAATTTGATATGCTAATGGGTTGAAATTAAGTTAGTTGGGCTATAACTATTAATTTAATTGGCATCTAATTAATTTGGACTATGTCCAAGTAGAAAATATTGTTATTTAACTTAAGGAGTTAATACATTAAGCTAGAATTTAATCATAATAGTTTATTAAATTAGGAATCATGCATAAGGTGTATTAATTAAGGATAATCTAAGCTATAAGACTTTATTAAATATTTTGACTTGAGGATCAAAATATTCAGCTAGAATTTCCTTTATGGATTATACCCAACAATTATTATTTGGGTAAAGTGAATGAAATTGAGTAATAAATCATAGCTTGACATACGAATTTAATAACGACACCTCCTAATATAAATATAGACACTCGAATAATAGTCGAGTTAAAGACCGGAGAATAGTTCTCAAAATAATAAAGGATAATGCTTCCTTACATATAGAAATATTAGATGTACTCAGAAATTGTATCTCATTGGGATTTACTTAAAGGTTTTGACGAGAGATCGGATCCGGGTTCCAAGAACGAAGCCATCACCAATCGAGGCTATTCAAGTAGGCTTTCTTCTACAAAATAAAAATATGTGTGCTTATATGCATTTATGTTATTTTATTTCGAAGAGATTTTGAATTGAAAATATGTTTCAAGTATTGTCTGCCATAAAATATTTATGATTTTTGTATGATACCTATCTGCTCAGTTAAGTTAAGAGAATCGAATTCGGGTCCTGGTGGGATAACTATCCTATTAGGACTAGTATACACAAAGTAACCGTGAGTCATCGAGCGGGTTGGCCAGTTAAAGTGACCGTGAGTCATCGAGCGGGTTGGCCGGTTAAGGTGTTCATGGAAGGTGGCCACCTTCCCGACACAAAGAAGAAGAAGAAGTTACAGATATGGTAGATTACTAAAGAACTTAGACAGCTGTCGAACTTTAAGATTTCACAAAAGGATTTTAATAAACATAGGTTCTTTAGAGACAAAATCCATATGTTTCACTTACAATGGCATGACAATTATATTTGTATGTGTGTGGTTTCGGCATGTGTCTACTAAGTACAATTTGTACTCAGCCCTGCATGTATTTATAAATGTGCAGGTTGAGTGATGATGAAGGAGGAGTGCTACGTTTGGGGTTTTTGTCGATCTCTTATTAGTTGACTCTTGGGGGTTCTACGTGTCTTAACACATGTAGAGCTTTTAGCGATCCAAGTAACTTTCCGCTGCTAGTTCGAGATCATTATGTAATAAACCTACGACTCGAGTTTCTTTCATGTTATGTTGCATGCATTGAGCATAAGACTCAAGCCCTTTTCTTGCAAATCATGTACAATGAATTATTCGCCCAGTTATGAGATTGTTGTTCAGTTTCGTCCTCGTTCCATTACCCCATTTCTATCCCGACTTCTTTAATCCCTTCCCAAGTCATGGTTTTCCCGACTTTACTATCCTTAGTGAAGTGCGGGCGTGACACCATGCTAGTGTATATGTTTGTGATTATTGGACTTCTACCTGTTACAATTCGTCCTACCTAATATTTGACAAGGTATACAACAGGTCGATTGGATCTATGTAGGCAGATCAGTTCAACCTTAGTGTGCAGCTTAACTGTTGATATGAAGTTCCACATATCGTTTTTTTGGTCTCCCTCTTGGACAGGTTAACACACGATCTCTCATGTATAAGTCAATTCATCGATCTGCTCCTTGGACATGTTGATATCTTGATTTGCTCCTCGGATAGGTCGATGTCCTCATCCACTCCTCGGACAAATAGATATCTTGATATGCTCTTATCTCTAACAGGTCACATGATACTGGTTGACCACACCATATTTGATACGATTAATAGTTAATTAGTATTTATATTTAATGTTAACGAGTATTGCAATGTTAATCGGCCTGTATTAGTGTTAGAACCATTAGAGCTTATTATATAGTCTATATATATGTTGCTTTTGTAATTGAGAAATCAATCAATGAAATGAATGAAGAAGTCTTAGAACTTTAGGAGTCTCACTTGCTCGAAATGTGAATCGGAGTTTATCCTCACTCTAAGAGGTCATTTTATCGATACGATTCCGATTGGGGTCGGAATCGTATCAACTAGTGCTTTCATTGAGAGATACACTTTAAGTTTTCTTGTTCTTCTTCTATGGCTACCAATCAAGAAATTTTTGATACAATTTCATCTCTCAAATCCAGTGTGGATGCATATGTTGATGCCATTAACAACAGTATGCAAGAATTCATCTCTAATTGTAAGTCCGGATATGATGAACTGCATAACAAAACCTCAATCCATAATTCCCTCCCGCAGTCATCATCTTCCCCACCACACCCTTCTTCTAACTTTTCTCTTCACCATAATCTTCCCAAATTACCTCCATCATCAACCCCAGATCTACCAAGTCAATACCCAGTCCCATACCTATCTAAATCCTCACTGTGCGCACAAAGTTTCAAGAAACCCACTATTTTTCACCCAAATGAAATCAAATATGAAACCAAGGAAAATTCTAATACTCCACTCAAGGCCACTATGGTGACCAGATTTATTTATCCTCCACGGTTCCTTTCTTCTAATCTATCTCTGGCTACGGCGAGCCATTTTTCCTAAATCAGCACCTCCATCTCCAAACCTTGCTTCTGCCAAATCAATGGTACCATTTGTGAAATTCATGGGAGGGAACAACACCGAGTTCACGACACCGAACTATTTGTGTTCAATGCCTTCATCAATAGCAGCACCGAGTTCATCATTGGGAACTTCACCCAAATGCGCGATCCCAAGAAATTTCTTGACTCGGTTAATGTAGAAACCGTGTTTAGCTTAGTGTGTGCAGTGTGTGAAGATCAGAGAAAAACTAGAAGAGAAAGGAATGTGTTATTGAAAACTTATGTTTGTACAATGGTCCCAGCTAGATATATATACATGCAACGT
>JAPKLX010000427.1:89930-123423 GCA_026898415.1 Leonotis leonurus
GTCATGTTCCCGGCTTTACTAGAATTAGTAGGAAGCGGGCGTGACAGGAATAGGGTGCTAGGAACTCACCGAGATCCTCTGATTTTTTCTTTATAATATCTCAAAACATATGTAGTTGATTATATAATTTGATATTTTTATGTCTTATCATTTGTTGTCATCTTGACATGAATAAGAGTAATTAAACTCTCGGGACAAGGTTGATAATTTCGTAAGAAAGATTTGGTTTAGAACCAAACTCGCTTATGAGTTTAGATCGATGGCTCATAATCAACGATCATAACTTTTTAAGGTTTCTAGGATGCTATACTTATCATTATAGAATTCTTGGGAATTCTAGATTTGAGATTTATATGCAAGGATAATTAAATCTTTGTTGACCGAGTTAAAGATTTTATTTGGTTTAGATTCTATGGTAGAAACGATTACTTATCGGATCATAGCTGCGATCTTGATTCGTTATGAAAGATAAGATCTTCCTCTTTTGTTTTCTCGTAATTGGCCTTAGTCTTTGTTTTGGTTGTTCCCATTTTTCTGGTTTTTCTTCTTCTTTATTCTCATTTTTCTCTTTCTCGATTTCGAGCAACTTGTAAAAGTTCTTCTAAGTTCTCGTCTAAGTTCCATTTTGTAAAGGGGAACCTGAAAACTAAAGCATTCTATGTCCATAAGGAAATATCTTAAGTTTCATGATTCTAGAATCGAAGTAAAGGTATTTTTATCTTTTTTTATAATCAAAGCATTCACATTAAAATCAGATGCTTACCTCCTTTTCGTGCGTGATGTGTGGGAGTGCTATGTTTTTGTCGACTCGTTACTTAGTCTAGTGGAACAATACTAGACTTGAAACTCAAAAAGACTCTCGGGTTTAGAGAACTAGTTGCTCTGATACCACTCTGTCACGACCACCTTTACTAAGGATAGCAAAGTTGGGGAAAAATGTGACTAGGGAAGGGAATATAGAAGCGGGGAAAGAAATTATACTAACACGAAGTGGAATATCAGATAAGTGCTTCGAAAGAGAATAATTCATAACCTGAAAGTCGGTACTAGATAACCGATATCAAAATACATAGTTCACTGTTCATAAGGTCTAAAAATGCTGATTACTAATCTGAGTGTCTGCAGTGAAAATTGTATCAATTTCTAAGTTTACATGTATGAAGACATGCAAACCCCCGAGAGTTACTACTAAATGAGTTCGACAAAACCTTCGCTTAGCACTCTTTTCATCACAGCCCAACCTACACATTTAGAAATATATACAGGACTGAGTAGAATAGTACTCAATAGACATGTGCCGAAAATGCATTCGTACATATATAATTGTCATTGCCATATCACAGTGAAACATTGAGATTTTATCTGGAAGAAACCTATGTTCACTAAATTCTTTTGTGGGATCTAAAAGTTTGAGAGCGTTGTCTAAGTTTTGAAGTAATCAACCATATCAGTATTTATGTGTGTTGGGAAGGTGGCCACCTTCCACGGACATTTGACCGGCCAACCCGCTTAGATGACTCACGGTCGCTGTGTACACTTGCCCAAGTAGGATAACAATACCATGAGACCCGAATTCAATTATAATAGTTCAAGCAGATATGTATCATACAAAAATCTAAACATTTTTGGCAAGACAAAAATTCACATATTTTCAAGACAAAATACTTTTTGAAACAAAATAAAAACTGATACAACACACATAAGTTTAGTTGTATAAGAAAGCCTACCTAACTAGCTTTCTCGTCTAAAAGTTCTGACTCTTTGTCGTCTAGTACTTTCTCCTCGCGTAACCTTAATCGCAATTACGAGAAAGATACTCATTGCGAGTATATAATTTATTTCGTCTAATTGAAATGAAATATTATTCTATTATTTCATTAATTATTCTCTTTTCTTATTCGACTAATATTTAAGTACTTCGAAATTTCTATAACTATTTTCGTATGATTTTAAATCGATATTTGATTTATTAAATCCTTACTATTTTCAATTGTTTAACCTAATTAATTTGATAATGGGTACTATAATTATTCAAGCTAATTTACTTGAAATAATTTAATCTTAAACTAAAATACTAAATAAATCTTGTAGTGTAGTATTAATTTAAATTAATACTCTTTTAGAATTTATTAAGATTTAATTTAATACCTGCTAACTACATATCTTAACATTGCTCAATTAATCTAATTTATATAGACTCAATCTAAAGATTAATTACCCAATTAATTTAATATTCATTTGACCCGAACGATTAAATCTTCTAAACTCATTCTGATTAATCATCTGAACCCATTCTATGTACTAAAATGAGCCCATATTAATAAATTAGTTAGGCCCATTCTTAAAAAGGCCTGTATAATTTTCTCCACGGCCCATACTGATAAGCTTGACTCGACCCACTTGACAATTCTCAGCCCAGTTGATTTCTATTACTTCGGCCCATAACTAATTAAAACCCGACCCATTTAACTAATATTGTCCCGGCCCATAGTAAGAGTTAATTTTAATCATCTAACCCTACACTAATCATCCTAGCCGCTACACCTCTTTTTCTCTTCCTCATCTTGCTGAATCTCTCTCTTAGGGGTGTCTATTCGGGTCGGGTACCCGAACCCGAAAAATATTTCGGGTATCCGAACCCGAATCGGGTATTTCGGGTGGGGTATTCGGGTACCCGAAATTACCCGATTTAATTAAAAAAATTCTTATTTTCGGGTATTTATCGAATATTATCGGGTAATTTTAAAAAATTCAAATATTTAGAGTATTAAAATATTTTAAATTATAAATTAAAAATATAATATTATAAAAATAATAATAAAAAATAAATACCCGACCCCAACACGAAAACCCAAAAATCGGGTATTCGGGTACCCGAACCCGATCGGGTATCGGGTATTACCCGAAATACCCGATACCCGATTCCCGAAAAGACCCCCTACTCTCTCTGCTCGGTTCTGTCTATTACGGACGGCACAAGGTTCGCCGGAGAAAGCAGTCGCCGGTAATCGTCTTTTCTAAGGTAAAATCCTCCATTTTTTTCTACATCTTTTTCTAGTTTAATTTCTATCTATTTTTCTGAAATTTTACGTCTTTCTCAATCTCTATCTCTCGGTTGTCTCTCTGTACTGCTGTCCGAGCTCCGCCGCCCTATGGCTGCCCCTCTCTCATTTCCCCCTCGTCTAAGTCTCTTCCTCCACCTGATCTTGCTGCTCTCTTTCTATACTCGACGCTCTCTTTCTGAAATAGGAACGACGATTCCCGTTGCCCCCTCTGCTCTCGCATTCACTCGCACAGGTAAGGCTCTAAATTCCAACTCGTTTCTTATTATTTTCTTTACTGTACTTAAATTTTCTTCTTTTTTTTTTGCTATTTGTTGTTTAGGTAATCTGTATGTTCTATTTGTTGTAAGATTTGGTTAACTCTAAGTTCTCTGGCAAAAGTCTAGTTCAAAACTGAATTTGTTATTATCAGGTTTATAGGGTATGCTTATTAATTCGAATTTTCAGATTTGGGATTGTTCTGTTTCTTTTAAAAGACTTCTATTTGCCTCCTAGTTAGGTCTTTAAATTTTCAGATAAGTGGTTCTTAAGAATGGCTATAATATGAGATGAGGTAGCATGTGTTTTTATTATTGAAATTAGTAACTTGTGAGTTGTTTTCTCAATGTGAACCTTATTTATATATCCATGTTATGAAATCTGAAAATATAAATATAGGACTATGTTCGGAAACCTGATAATGTAATTGTAGGTCTGTGTTCTAAAATATGAAAATATAGATGTAGCTCTATGTGTTGATAACATGTGCCACATTTTCTAAACTGTTGAGAAGAGGGCAGAATCTGAACGGATTTTCAGTCTTCTATGTTCGAAGTTGCTAACTCTGAACTTAGAAAATTTAAAAGCTTTTAATTTCACATACTAAGTCTAATATGTTGTTCTTTGTTTCATACTTGAGTTCTAAAGTGATGGTAGAGGAAATAGTCTATAATTTATCTAAATTCAGCTTTATGATTTCTGAAACATAGTTAAAAGTAGAAGAAGGTTTTGAACTAAGTTCTAAGAGAGTAAAACTTAAAGTATGAATTGCATATACTTGAGTTCTAAAATTAAAGTTGAGGAAGAGTTTCTCATTACTTTTAATTTCAGTTTTATAGTTTCTAAACATGGTTAAAAGTAGAAGGTTTTGATCGAAGTGGTTAAAGAACAATGCTTTTAAAGTTTGAATATGTATACCTTAGTGCCTTTGAATTTGAGATGATTGAACTTCTTGTTGAATATGCTTTGGGCACAGCTTCTTCCTCAAGCTCTTTCTCTCATATTTCTAAGTGTTTTGAGAATGACTTAGTGTTTACAGTTTTAGTTTTACTTGCTGGTTGGTTAAGGAATATAAATAGGGACATTTGCTAAGAGTTCTGAGTATACGTAATGTGTGTTCTATATGCATAGACAGTGCATAGACAGTTAGTGCACTTGAGTGTTTCACTTTATATATATATATATATATATATATATATATAGACTATAGATCATATAGAAAGTGATTTTAAAGTAGGAAATAAGAAGTAATCACAACCTTTAATTTTATATGATCGGCGGTTAGGATTTAAACATTAAATCCGAATTTTCATATAATAAAATATACCATAAATATGATCTTAAGGATAATATAGTAATTTGACGATGATAGAGAAAATTATATAGTATTAATCGGCAGTTATTTATGGGGAGAGAGAAAATTATGTTAATAATTTATGGCTATAGTTACCTATTTTTATGGTATAAATTTTATTGTTGATATAATTATAGTAAATATCGGTTACCATAAATTATTAGATTAGAGATTTAATTCTATGAAATTAAATGCATTATTGTTCTTGTTTTATGAATTACGAGTATATACATTTGTGAACTGTTATATTCGATATTATGCATTATCAGTAACATCTTAAATGCATTATATTATGAATTGTTAAATCAAAACAGTTCTCTGTATTTAAATGCATTGTATTTAAATGCATTGTATTTAAATGTTAAAATGCATTGTATTTAAATGTTAAAATGCATTGTATTTAATTGTTAAATGCATTGTGAAAATGTAATTGAGTTACACTTATATTTAAATGTAATTAGTGGTTGCATGATATGCTATTTTTTAGGAACTCAATTATTTCATTCCATAACCGTTGAACATCCTTAATTATTGTATATTTAGTTTCCATAATTAAGAGATTTAAGAATTTAAGCGGAGAATTTATTATGGGGACGTGATGTGTGATTTTTATTGAGGTTTAAACAAAATTAAAGTCGATCTTCTGTATTTATCGTGTTGCAGTTGATGAACATGATCGAAGAACAATGCATTTTACAGTTTCATACAATGCATAAACAATTGTATAACAATGCAACAAAATTATCAAGTATATATAATGATGACCATAACAATACATTTTACAGTTTCATACACTGCATAAACAATAGTATAACAATGCAACATAATTAACCAATATATATAACGATGACCATAATAATGCATTTTACAGTTTCATACACTGCATAAACAATAGTATAACAATGCATCGTATCTTGAATGCCTATTGACGGAGAAAGTCATCATCGTCGTCTGCTGTAGCATTTCGTCGGCCTTTTCTCTTCTCAACCGCGCGCTGCATAGTTGGAGGGTGGAGCTGGAGAATTTTTTGAAAAAAATGAGATATCAATCGTAGATATCAATCTTCTAACCATCAGTCGTAGATATCAATCTTCTTCTCGCCCCATGTTCTTGAATCGTTTCTTGCGTGTGTCTTGATGGAGTTTGGAAATCTTCATCGTCGTCGTTCACAGGCATTCGTCGTCCATTCTTCTTAGTTCCGCCGCGCTGCATTGATGGGAGTTGGAGGTTGTAGTGTTTTTTCGAAAAAATGAAGAGATTGTGTTGCTTGCGTGTGGAAGGAAAGTACCTTTTGCAGTTGCTAGATTATAGGTGGAGATAGAACATTTCCTTAATTATTTGAAACCGCCATTTTTAAAATTACTAAAATATCCTTCGTGCATCGTTCAAAGCGATGGAATGCACTGCCTTTTTAAGTAGATCAGATTTAATCATATCCGTCCGATCATCCAAATCAATGGCTGAGATCATTTCCTATTTCCTACTTTAATTTCACTTTATACCTGAACCACTCCCTATATATATATATATATATATATATATCTTTAGAAGATTTCTGTTGCCTACCTATATGTTTCTAGTTTTAAGTCTATAGTTGGCTTACTTCTATATTTCTACTGTGTATATCTTAACTCACTCTTGACTTTTGTGCATTTTACTAATTACTTAATGTGCATTTGACAGCATGGTGAGAGAGTACTACTGTTCTTTGCTTCTATCTTCATCGTGAAAGACTCTCCAGCAACTCCTTTCTTTTCTTTATTCATTGTTCTTATTTACACATTATTTGTTTTATCTAGATTTATAATATTAACACATTAGTATGTACTATGTAACAAGAGATGTAATTTATTTGCAGATCGTATATCTCCAAAATCTCTAAAATCTTTTTTCACAGATTTGTTGTCATGCTAGATCTTTATTCTATATTCTATATCTATAGGCCTACATGTCTATCACTTTATTATTTGACTGTATCTTATCAAGTTTGTATCTCATACTGTTATCTCTCTACCTCTACGTAATGTAATCTATAAGTATGCATGACTTATGGTAACACACAAATATATACACGCATATAAGTTTTTTTTTACTATCTATTTATTTACTTATATTATGTAATTAAATAATCTTTTTCCATATATCATGCTTAATAAAGACAAGATTATGTATTATTGTTCACATCATCCTATTAATTAATATATCACTAATTATAAGGTATATTATTGTCACGCCCCGTCCTCCACCCTCATGGCAAAGTCCGGGTGCGCGACTATAGAATAGATAAATAAAGGTAATGTGGAACCTTGAAAGCTTTGACTGAAACGAAAGGTAATTCGATAACTGAGTTTAGTTCAGACAAAGAGTTAATTTACATAATTGACACGTTCGCCAGAATCTACTAATGGAACCTCTTGCAGCGGAATAAGGATCGAAATAAGTCTACGTGTATGAAGACACGTAGACACCCAAGACTTAAATAAAAGACCGACAAGCCCGTCATAGCATCTCCCTTCATCATGTCTCAACCTGCACATTTATAAATACATGTAGGGCTGAGTACAAACGTAGAGTGAAACATAGAGATTTTGTCTTTAAAAGTACCTACGTTCACTAAATTCTTTAGTGCAATAAGTGTATTAACACTTAATGAAATAATTAATTCTCGATAATTAATTATTCAAATAATATTGTAAGTTTTATTTATTTAACCCTTTAAATAACCTTAAAACAATATTTTTTTTAATAAATCCTTAGTCATATTAGAGATATTAATTCTCTTACTTTAGAACCCAATTACTAAATAAATTGGATTTTTCTTGATGTAATACGTAGGCTTTAATTGTCTCAATTATATGCCCTAAATATTAATACTTAATGTAATTATATTACTATCCCTTTTTCCATTATTAGTATTACTAATCGATTTAGATCAATCTTAATTTAAAATGACAAGCTCAATTTAATTAAGTCTTTACTCATTAGATTAATTAATTAATCAAAGTGATTAAGTAGATCTTAGCCCAATTAAATAAATTCAATCCATTAGCACGTTATAACTCTAATTAATTCTAGCCCATTCTAATAATTTCCAACCCATCACAATATAAATTTCTCGGCCCATAAGATTTATAAGTTTCGGCCCATTCGTTTTAATTCTCGGCCCATATATATTAATTCACTTAAGCCCAACTATTTTTAATAATTGGGCCCGTTTACCCGGCCCAGTAACCAATTTCTAGAATTTTCTATCCTAACTTCATTCTTCTTCCCCAGACACAACACACACCTCTTCCTTCTCTCCCTCTCAGCCGTTCTCTCTGTTTCTCTCGACTCTCTCTAACTCTTCCTCCTCTAGTCTTTCTCGATCCTATCTCTCCCTTATTGCCTCCTTCTTCCACTTAAGACACGCTTTCAACGTTTTTCTGTTTCCAGATTTTGAATTCATAAATTCTGTACTAATTTCCTTCTATGTTTAATTCTGAGGAGTGTTGCTGGATTCTAATTGTGGAGATGGGGTTTCCGCTTTACAAGTCTGGAGCAAGATTCACTGGCTTTAGCTAAGTTCCTTTCCTTTACTTTCTTGCTTTCGTTTTCTTTCTGTCTTTCAAATCTCGTTTATCTTTCTGGCTCTATAAGTATCTCTTTGCTAATTTGTGGAGTAGGGACAGAGCCCTATTATCCTTGGATTTTCTAAGTCTTTACTGAATTTTCTTATACTTATGAACTCGAGACATGTGTGCATGTATCTGTGGTTTCTAATTCGGACCAGTTTCTATGTAGTCTATGTTCCAAGAATTCTGAATCTGCTTCCAAATTTCTAGTGGTTGTGATTGAAATTTTCTTTTAGAATTTTACTGTCTCGTTTGCTATTTGCATCTCTAGGAACATTATTATGAAACCTGTTTATGTTCTTATGTTACTGAAAGTTCAATCATGGTTTCAAGTTTCTGGTTTGGATTTTATAGTGAGTGTACTCTTATGTGCTAATATAATGGAGTTATGTTTCTGTTCTGGAATTTGTGCTCTGTTTTCTTTTATAAGTGATTACCAGACAGAAACCTGTATTCATACACAGTTATTTATTTTCTGATGAGGAATGTTATATTCTGATTTCTATGTTCTGTTTTATAAATGCTTATGGTTTGTTGTTCAAAACTATGAACATAGATTCTAAGTTTATACTCTGGCCATTAAACTGCTATTTTAAAATATATATATATATATAAACTGGACTTTGAAAAGACTACACAATTGAGTTTTTATGTTCTGAAATCTGAAATATGACTATGTTCTGCAATCTGAATTAACTTTGGTATGTTTCTGCACTTAGTGCGTTCTGCTGATGATTTAGTTTAGGGGTGGAAGTCTTAGGATTCATTAGCTAACATATAAAAGAAAGTTAAGGGTTAAGACTACCTCAATCTTTATCTCCTTCTTCTTCTTGAATGAATTGTTGATTGCTTGAATATTTGCTACTGCTACTTCTCTTTTATGGAACTACTATGTGAAAGGTATTGGGTGATCTCTAGATCAGCCGTCCCCTTATGTATATATATATGCCTTGTGTATTTGTTAGCTTCTTATCTCTTGCTTAATATTTAATATTAGATAGCTAGTTTAATAGGTCTTATTGCTATTGTTTTGTAGGGGATGGGAGAGCATGGATGGAGGACTTTCTTTCCTCCTCAATCGAGTTCTCTGCAGCCCCTACTGCCACTGCCATGTTTATGTTTTTTTTTCCTTTCCCCTCTCTGCAGCAGCATGCTGCCGTGCATTTATCTATTTTTAGCTTATGTTTTTAAGTTGTACTACAATGTAATGTATTAACACATATATAGATATTTATGGTTTTGGTTCTACTTTAAGTGTTTCAACTTATTAGCTTTCCTTCCTTACTTTGCCATGCATGTACATATATACTTGAGTGTGTAAATCTTTTCCTTCCCAACCAAATCTAATTTGCATGTTTCATATATATATTTATATGTTATGCATATAATTTCTCTTCTTGATTTAACATAGGAACCTTTCTACATGATATAGCATATATATATATATATATATCACACGAGCACTTTTGATGTATTATACATATGATACATTCCCACAATAATATAACTTATATACCCTACTTGTACTCATATATATATATAGGTGGATTTTAAATCACACATTTATATAGTTTACACACTATACATACCCTTTATATAGTTCTCAAATAACTATACTTTGATATCTCCAACCTTATTTTCATTATAATTTAACCATCTTTTAAGAATTTTAAATCAATTAAATTCTTCACTACTTAAGTTTTTAAAGTACTCAAAAAAAATATATAACCCCTTTCACTTCTTATAATTTAAAACGAAGGTTCAATACATTATTATCTCCGATTGTATTACAAACGCGTTCGATAACACCTAGTTGATAATTAAAAAGGCGGGGCATTACAATTATTATCATCTAATTGAGGTATAATTAACTTCTCAAGTATTAACATTTATCTTGAAGTCTTTAACTTTAATCAACATGAACTTTTATCTGACAATAAGTTCTAATCAATTTGTAGCTAATAATCAAACTAATTATCGATTATACATTTCGAGAGTTCATTTGTATCGTCTGTTTTGAATAACTCTATTATTTCAATAATGGGTCACATGATCTCTATCATGACTTTTAATTATAAGTTACACAACAAGAGCTACTAATATCGATTAGCTAATCGACATTTTGAATTTTATAACAAAATTTTCTTTCTGCAGATTTTCGTTACTTATAAACTACTAATAAAAGAGCATGACATTACAAAAATAATAAAAACAAAAACCTTTATAAGATGTGGATTATAACATCTTTATAACTTTTATATTAATTTATATTATTTTATGAATAACACTGTCGATAAAAAAAGATGTCAGACTTATTAGAACGGAGGGAGTAAGGGTGTCACGGTACGGTATACCTTATTAAAATCGTCATACCTTATAACTTACTTTTACCTTCGGTATGAAAATTTTCATACTGTTACCTTACCATACATTTCGGTATAACTTAGTTCAGTATACCTTACTTTTGGTATGACATTTTTACATATATATACCTTACTTTATTTTCGGTATACCTTACCTTATTTCGATATACTTTTCATTCAAGGTATACAAAAAGCTTATTTATTTAAATTATGTGTGTATGTTGGGAACCCCATGAATTTATATTTTGTTTTGATGATGTTCCTCGAAACTACACTTAAATGTTTTGGAAACCAAGTAGTCACTGTCATCTATTAAGGATTATCTTAAGTGTAATAGAAGCAGATCGTTTTTGGCACATAAATAACGATCTGTATTATTCTAGTAAAAGATATCCTGGACACAATGATTACTATGATAACAAGTTTCTTTCGTTGTAAGTCAGCTAGCTCCCTATATGGTGAGCAGATCGTTTCTTATACATAAATAACGATCTGCTTCTTACATAAGCAGCTCGCTGACATTGTTACTTGTTTCTTGGTTTCAACTTTTTAGTTCATCTATCACAGATCACAAATGTAAAAGTGGTTTGAAGTTTCAAACACTTATATCGATCTGGTTCTCTAGACTAGGTTTAGCCTAGAAAAGGAAAGTATACCTTTTAGAGATTGAGCAGCTCATCTCTTATTAACTACATCAGCTAGCTGCTCAAGGCCAGCAACAGATCGTTTATATCAAAAACAATCTGGTTATCTCTACCACACATACAAGAGATCGTTTTACACCAATAACGATCTGGTCATCGCAATTCAATGAAGAACCAAAGAGATAAAGTTACAATAAGAAGGACAGCGAGCTGGTATGACTTCAAATTCAAGCTGCTCCTCACAGTAACTACGGTGGACTGCCGACATACCTAAATTTGTCACAAGTCAACCACTCCATGTATTGTCACATCAACAGCATGCTTTAAGGAATGAAGTACAAGAATATCAAAATTCCAGTACGGTGAATCATTCCCAATATGGAAATACATTGGGAAATCTCATGAAAGGTGGTAACTACTCTCATTTTGACAGCGCGTGCTTCAACATCACTGCCATGCATTTAATGCAGTCTTTAATGCGATGAAGAAGGACATCTTCTTCTCCAACGGATAGTTTTCTTCAAGAGGCTATAAATACCACCTTCACCTCCAGGAACGAGTACGAGAATTCACAATTACTAAGCTCAAACTCTGCTCAAATATATTCAAGTATTCAAAGCTCTAAAAGCACTCCTTCAAGCTCTAGAATTCTCTGAGTGTTTTATTATTCTTTTGAAGATAGTTTTCTGGAAATTTGTTGTTTACAAAACCCAAGTTAGGATCTAGTTTTGATCCAAGATTTGTAAGATTTAGATTGTAGTTCTTCAATCTAAGAAGTGTAATCTCAAGTTGTTATCTAGTTTTGATAAAGCTTGAGGCTCGTACTCAACGAGTAAAAAGAAAGGAGACATAGTAGATTTCGATCTAGTTTTGATCGAGCCGTGGACGTAGGGAAAGTTTATCCCGAACCACGTTAAATACCTTGTGTTCTTACTTTCTGTTTTACTTCATTATCATATCCTTCATACTCTTGCATTAACTTGGTTGTGTTAAAAGATTGATTAAAGAAAACGTTTTTAACTACAAAGAACATTAACCACCGAATTCCGCACGCAACATTAATCAAGGTTAACTTTCTTAAAGTTAATCTTATTAAGTGTTTCTTCTCACCTAAGGTTTATTTGAGCTAAGTTGTTTCTTCCTCACAAGAAGAAACCCTAAGCTAACCTAAGCTATCTTTATTTATAAAGTGTGCTTAAGCCTTATACTTGAATTTTGAACAAGAAAATCTAAAAAGTTTGAATTGGTGTATTCCCCCCCCCTCCCCCCCCCCCATACACCAATCTAGCTCTTTCGGGACCAACAAGTGGTATCAGAGCAGTGGTCCATTTTGACCATTGTTTCTATTTCACAAGAGATTATCTTTGTGTGGTCATCTTGGATAGATCTTGAAAACGTTTTCACAGCATATTGCACTTGCATTTATTTAATCATCTACTTTGAAGCTATGGAAGGACAAATGATACGTGCTTGTGAGGATTTCTCCATTGCTGGATATGAAGACTGGAGTTTCAGAATTGAGATGTGTTTACGTGCACAACATATCAAAATGTGGAAAGTCATTACTGATGGACCCATCAAAATTATGAACAAAGGAAGTGCTGAGATAAAGGATGAAACTGGTCCAACTCCTTCACTGGTCATAGTTGAAAAGGAGAAGACTATTGACGAATACATTGTTGAAGAAAGAAAAGAAGCAGGACTAGATGACTTTGCCAAAGGTCTAATTTCGAGTACAGTAAGAGGCGTGTACTTGGCCAAAATCAGACATCTTCAAACTGCAAAGGAGATGTGGGATTGTTGGGAACCCTATAGATTAGTGTTGATGATGGTTTCTCGAAACACACTTAGCTGGTCTGTATGTTAAACTGTTCCCCGTGTAAAACCAGATTACTATAGATCTAGTGATTTCTGTTTTGGAACAGACTAGGAGATGACTTAGAATGTAAAGGATATATTCCTATAGAAGTCATTCTCAACTCAGAATAGGATGAAGGTCAAGATTTCACGCTCAGAAGAATCGATCTGCTGTAACAGACAGCGACCAGATCGATGACCAGATCGATGACCAGATCGATGTCTACAGCGAAGAACCAGAGCGATTGAGTCATCAAGCCATTTGCTGACATCATCCTACGCGTCATATACACTTGCCATGTCAAGATCAAGGTCCATCCAACAGGGTTTGGAAAGATGATCTACGATCTAAACATATAAGGAAAGAGACCGTTAACAATCTGATTTCCATAAATCATAGATTGGGTCAACTTTTCCCATATGGCAAGAACATATATGATGGAAACCATTGATTGGCAATATACCATCTATCTCACGCCAATCAACAAACGGCTAGAATTTAAAATTCAAAGCCTATATAGTTGAAGACTTCAATCTGGAATAAGAGACAACAAGAAGAGAACACACGCGAGCTATACTGTTATTTACCTTCAAAGTTTCTGCATTCCAGACTTAGAGCTTCAACATTCTGTGATTCTACATCACACCAACCACCTCGATTCAAGTCTGTCTTGTCGAGTGAAAGGAGATCACCCTGCTAGCTAGTAGTTTTCTAGTGGTAACGTAGAGGTAATCTGTTGTAAAGGGACACGACCCTTCATTCGTGCATAAGTATCAATCTAGTTGTGATCGGTACTTGTGACTCGTTCTCCACGAGTATAAAGAAGCAGAGTATCCTAGTTGTGGATAATCTGGTCTAGGTTTGACCAGATCGTGGACGTAGGGAATTCCCGAACCACGTTAAACATCGTGTGCTTTACTTTTCTGCATTCTTATTATCTGTTGTTTATTATCCTAACCTTCTGCACTATCATATAAGCTGCATTCTCAATCAATCTGCTTAAACGATCTGATTAATTCCTTAAGGTTTTCTAAACAAGAGCAATCATTAATCCACCATTATTCCGCACTCACTCTACACTCAAGAGGTAATAAGATCACTCTTATTATCTGTTAGGTGTTTTACACTTGAGAGTAATCTGCTTGGACAAAACCAGATACTGATCTGTATATCAATCTGGTCAGTCATTTCAAGCAATTTCTTATACAGAATAGCTTGAGCTCTCATATAAATTGTCAAGTAAACTGAAAAGTTAGTATTTGGTGTATTCCCCCCCCCCCCATACACCAAACCTTGCTCTTTCGGGACCAACAGGGATGTACTCAAAGAAATTAGTCGTGGATCAGACATCATCCAAGAAAACAAGCTGTCTATTGCTTGTAACAAATTTGAAGAATTCAAAATGAAGTCTGGAGAGACTATAGCTCAAATGAAGAACCGGTTCACTGAAGTGTTGATTGAAATAGCCATCATCGACAAAAATAAGTATTCTCAACGAGAGAAAAACTTGAAAGTCATTCGTGCTCTACCAGCTATTTGGGAAATCTACTCAGCCATGCATCCCATGATGCCAGAGTTTAATTCCCTTACCACTGATTCTCTGTTTGATTTACTAACGGGCAATGAGTACGAAATCAATCGTATTCATGGCCATTCTAATTCTTCCTTTAATAAATCTTCTGCTGCAGGAATGAAAGAAAAAGAAACTGCTTTCAAGGCCAAGTTAAAGGAAAAGAAGGTTGAAAAGAAGTCCCCACCAACCGTGGTAGTTAAAGACCCATCTAGTTCAGATGATGAAAATTACCCCACCAAAAACTACTTCGAGGAGTACTCACTAATGGCTCAAAGATTCCAAAAGATGGAGCTTAGGGCAAACAGATATAAACGCCTTTACAAAGATAACAATAGAAATTTCAAAGGAAGAGATCGATCTGGAGATCGACCTGAGAAAAGGAATGAGGTAAAATTCACCTCATATGTTAAGGCTGACCTATCTAAATTTTCCTGCTTTAAATGTGGTAGGAAAGGTCATTTCAAAACAGACTGTCCCGATATCTCCAAGGCAGAAAGAGAAGAGCTTAGAAGCAAGCGAGACAAGAAGCTTAGAGAACAAAGCAAAGCCATGCTTGCTGAAGAACAAGCTGCTCCAAGCACATTAACTGACAGCTCATCCGAAAACGACGAAGCTTTCATCACTGAAATAGAAGAAGAATGGGATGAGTGTCTCATGGGTCATGACAACGGACTCGACAACAATGAGGTAGTAAATAATTGTTCTTCTCCTATTTCTAACTCACCTCTATATGACTCGGGTGACGAAGAGGAGATAGATGAAGAAGGTGAAGACGATCTGTCTATTGAAGACTTCACCAAACTCATGGAGGATCATGCAAGATTGAACAAAATGTTCAAACATGCAGTAAAAGAGAATGGAAGAATGGCAAACACAATTCAAGAAATGAAGGAAATTAGCAACTCGTTTAATAAAAGAGAAAATGCTCTACTTCAGCAACTCAAAAGCAAGAGCGAAGAAAATTACACCTTGAATGCCAAAATTTCTGATCTTATTGATCGAGAAGCTTCTGCTCAAAGAAGAGTCGATGACTTAAGTGCAATGGTCAATCACTCGATACACAAAAAGGAGGATCGGACTCAACTCATCATCGACATGCAAAGACGAGCTGCAGATCGTACCGGACTTGGTTTTAATGGAGTTGACAAAGGACCACCAAAAGGAAACTTTGTCAAAGAAAAGGGCAAAGATAAGATTGTTAATCTCAACAACAACTCAAGACAACAACAAGCTATCTTGATCAAGGAACAAGGTCAACGACAACAAAGATTCAACACGCAAGGGATTGGATTTCAACCAAAGAAACAGCCTGCTCAAAGGATAAACCAAACAGCTCCTCAGTTTAATGACAAGCGAGCTCCCCAGTCATTCAACCAGAGGCAACGATTTGCCCCTCACAAACGATCTGCTCATAGAAAACAAGCTGTGTCAAATCAACTACCTGCCAAGAAGAAATTTGTGTATATCGACTTTAGTGGGAAACAAATCAGACCTTCACAGAATGTTACTATAATTAGACAAATTTGGGTTTCAAAGGGAACGGTGTCTACTAGGGATGGCAACGGGCCGGATCTGGCTTGGTCCAGATCCAGATCCAGAAATTTTAACCTTGGTCCAGATCCGGCCCAGATCCGTTGGATCTAAAAAAGCTTGGTCCAGATCCAGATCCGTGAGATCCGCGGATCCACGGATCTGTCCAGATCCATGAACTTAAATTTCAAAAATAAAATTCTAAATATTAATAATAATAACTTGATTAATCCACAATATCACCACAATGGATAAAACTAACACCACAATATAAAACTACAAAAATCCATAATAAGTCCCAATATTATAAGAAATTATATTATTGTATTTTCATTTCTTAATTATAAAAATAGATATAATATTACATATATATATATATAATTATAAAAAAATTATATTAAATAAACGGATCCACGGGTCGGATCTGGACCGGATCTGGGATGGATCTACTAAATTCCAGATCCGGATCCGTGATTTTTATTAGTGATCCGGATCCGGTCCAGATCCGTCGGGTCCAAATTTTTAATGCTCCAGATCCTAAAAAAGGGATCTGGATCACCGGATCCGGACCGGGTCCAAGGTCCATTGCCATCCCTAGTGTCTACTAACAAAGCACCCTCATTCAGTGGGGTAGCTAAATAAACTTTCATTGCAGGATAGGAGATCGATGAGAAGAAAGCACACAGCTCGGGGCGCGGTATGGATACTTGATAGCTGATGCTCCAAACATATGACATGCAACAAGGACTTCTTAATCAACTACAAGGAGAGCACTGGACCAAATGTTACTTTTGGAGGAAACTCAAAAGGATACACAATGGGTTATGGTGATCTTCAAGTTGGTAACACTACTATTCTAAATGTATCTTATGTTGAAGGCTTAAACCACAATCTATTCTCAATTAGCCAATTCTGTGCTAATGACAAGAGAGTAGAATTTACAGCTAACAAGTGTGTTGTCAAAAATATAGAAGGAGAAGAAATTCTTCTTACTGGGATTTTGCAGGACAGGTTATACATTGTATAATGGAATGATCAAACTGAAACCTGTCTAGTGACAAAATCAAATACGGAAACCAGCTGGCTGTGGCACAAACGGTTGAGCCACTTGAACTTCAAAACAATCAACAAGCTGGTGAAGGACAAATTGGTTGAAGGACTACCTGCTCAAATATACGACAAAGACCATATATGTGAGGCTTGCCAAGCGGGGAAACAAACAAGAGCATCATTTCGTACAAAGGCAGCTCACTCCACTTCAACAATACTGGAACTTCTACATCTAGACCTTTTTGGACCTGTATCTCCATTAAGTGTAAACGGTAGAAAATATACTCTTGTTGTTATAGATTATTTCTCTAGATTTACTTGGGTTATTTTCATGTTCAAGAAAAAGGAAACACTAGAGACTACCTGATCTCCTCAACAAACTTTCAAATCAAAAGGAGTCATCCATCATCACAATTCGATCTGATCGTGGAACCGAATTCATCAATCACATGATCGAAGGATACTGCTCGAAAATGGGAATTCAACATCAAACTTCAGCAGCTCGTACACCACAACAAAATGGGATTGTGGAAAGGCGCAACCGATCTCTCAAGGAGGCTACCCGAACTATGCTAAATGAGATCAACCTCCCTAAGAAATTCTGGGCAGAAGCAGTTAACACAGCCTGTTATACTCAGAATCGATCTGTGGTGACAAAACGTCATGGGAAAACTCCATACGAGCTGTGGAACAACAGGAAGCCTCGAATCTCTTACTTTAGATCATTTGGATGTAAATGTTACATTCACAACAATGGGAAAACTCAATTAAAAACATTTGATAGCAAAAGTGATCAAGGAATATTTTTGGGATATTTTGAGATTAGTAAAGCTTATAGAGTTTTTAATAAAAGAACCCTTGTTGTGGAAGTAACACCACATGTTATTTTTGATGAAACTACCTTTGAAGTTTCAGGAACATATTTCTCCTCCTCAAAAGATGATCTTCCTCACTCAACGTTGAGAAATTCCACGGATAAACTCATCGATGACATTCTACTATGGAGTCCACGAAGAGAAGAAGATGAAGAAACTAATAATCAACTTGCTGGAGAAAAGCCACAGCAAGGGGGAACCGATGGACATCCCACTCGTCTAGGGGGAATAGACGGACAACTCACTCATCAAGGGGGAACCTCACATGAACATTCTCAACCATCTGTTGATGAACAAAACATTCAATCTCCCCCTCACTCAACTCAACATCCATCTGTTCAACAACTGGTAAATGAAGTATCAAGCATTGATTTAAATACTAACGATCTCTTTAATGTACCTACCACAGATCATCCTGAATTCGAAAATCCACCCGATGAAATGGAAATCGAAGTATCAGCGGATGAAATGAAAAGGCGAAGAAGATGGGTAGATAGTCATACATCTGATCTCATTGTTGGGAACCCAACAGATAGAGTCAAGACAAGACGAATGCATGGAGAAAGTGCACTACTAAGTTGCTATCTTGCACACACCGAACCAAAGGACATCGAAGAAGCCTTGCAAAGTGCAGATTGGATCAATGCCATGCAAGAAGAATTAAATGAGTTCAAGAGAAATGATGTGTGGTACTTAGTGGATCGACCTCATCACCAAGGAGTTATTGGAGTCAAATGGATTTTCAAGAATAAAAGAGATGAAACAGGTGAAGTAGTAAGAAACAAGGCAAGGCTAGTCGCAAAAGGTTATTGCCAACAAGAAGGGATAGACTTTGATGAGACATTTGCACCTGTTGCAAGACTAGAAGCCATCAGATTGTTTCTTGCTTATGCAGCTTTCCAACGCTTCAAAGTATTCCAGATGGATGTAAAAAGTGCATTTTTGAATGGGATTCTGGAAGAAGAAGTCTACTTGGAACAACCACCTGGATTTGAAGTTGAAGATGAAAGCAAAGTGTACAGATTAGCTAAAGCAGTGTATGGTCTAAAACAAGCTCCTCGAGCTTGGTATGAGACACTGTCTACATTCTTACTTCAATCGGGATTCAAACGAAGATCAGTTGACAAGACATTATTCACCATCAAAGTTCAAGACTATATCCTTTTAGTCCAAATCTATGTTGATGATATCATTTTTGGATCCAAATCTGAATTCCTTTGCAACAAGTTTAGTAAGCTAATGCAGGACAAGTACAAGATGTCAATGATGGGAGAAATGAATTTCTTCCTTGGCTTACAAGTCAAGCAATCTGCTGATGGGATCCTAATCAATCAATCCAAATACATCAACGATCTCATCACAAAGTTTGGAGTTAAAGATTGCAAACCAGGAAAAATTCCAATGCAAACCAATGGGCAGATTGGCCCTGATGCACTCAGGAAAACAATAGATGTAAAACTGTATCGTGGTATTATCGGTTCACTTTTATATCTAACTGCTAGTCGACCTGATATTACTTTTGCAGTTGGTGTTTGTGCTAGGTATCAAGCAAGTCCAAGGGAATCCCACTTGGAAGCAGCCAAACGAATATTGCGTTATCTTAAAGGGACCATAGAAATAGGTTTATGGTATCCTTGTGATGATAATTTTGAATTAACTAGTTACTCTGATTCTGATTATGCAGGTTGCAAGCTTGATAGAAAATCCACATCTGGGACTTGTCAATTTCTTGGAAACAAGCTCATCTCGTGGTTCTCTAAAAAGCAAACTTCGGTTGCAACCTCAACAACAGAAACAGAGTACATGGCAGCAGGGAGTTGCACAACACAAATCTTGTGGATCAAACAACAACTAAAAGATTATGAAGTATACATGGATAGCGTGCCAATATTTTGTGATAGCTCCAGCGCAATTGCCATCACCCAAAATCCTGTCCTACACACTCGCTGCAAACATGTTGATGTTCGTCATCACTTTATACGTGACCATGTTGAAAAGAAGAACATCAAGATAGAAAAAATTCACACGGATGTGCAGCGAGCTGATGTTCTCACAAAAGCATTACCCGAAGACAAATTAAAAATGCTTTGTGGAAAATTGGGATTAATAAACCTTGAAATTGGTACAAGTGTTGATAACAACTAGCTGGTGGTAAAAAGCAATCTGTTATCACACCTCTAAATCTAGCTCCTTATTTACTATGTTAAAATGTGCTGTTTAACTGTGCTTAATTTCAAATCAAACTGCTCAAATTTTGAGTATTAACAGCTCGCTGATTAAGTTGAATGTACACAGCAGATCGTTCAAAGAAGAAAACGACCTGCTATCTATCAACGAAAACGAGCTGCTACCATCAACAAAAGCAACGAACAGCGAGCTGATTAAAAGAAAAAGCAACAAAATGGTTATTAAGAACAGCAGATCGTTCAAAGGATGAAAACGATCTGTTCCTCTACTTCAAATAGTAGTCAATAGCAGATCGTTCAAAAATGCAGACGATCTGCTTACCACAACAGCAAGCTACAAATGTGAAAATTAGCAGCTTGCTGCCAAAATCAAGAAGAGCAGATCATTATCGCCCAACAACGATCCGCTAGAGCATTAATCAAGGGGGAATCAAGTTCATTTATTTCTCCAACTCCTTGATTATTTAATACTAATGATTTCTTATAAATACTTTTTAATTGCTAGGTTATCTCGAACGCCTATATGTCAGAAAAGTGATGAATAAAAGCACAAATCATTTAATGATGCAAACCTCGATTAGTGTATCGAGACAATGATGTGACCACCATAAATGCAGAATCACTGGCGTATGAACTTCACTCATATTTGGGCGGCAAATCATTAAAACAAGAGAGTAATCTCAACCGTTACTAGTCATTACTTTTATATGATTTAATCTGGTTCGTTCATGATGTATCCATAAATATGTGAATGTTTGACTGTTCCTCTTACACCGTCAAAACTCTCTCTCATAAAACCTAAACCGCCATTGTTGTATTTGTTCTTTTAAACTAAGCTTTTCTGCAACTAAATATTTTTTCAAAAACCTCGACTCATTTTCAAGATGTCTGCTTCCGAAGCGAGCTCTTCATCTTCTCAAGCAAAACCGATTTCCTTATCGGAGATGCTTCATACTATAGAGGCAAAATTAACACCGGAGCCTCGTGCCGTACTCGAACATCATGGGTTTCGAACCCTAGATGTCTTATTTAGCAAAATCGTGGCTTGCAAAGGTCACAAACCTTGAAAATCATGAATTAAACGTTATCGCTTCCAATTCTTCCTTACTATGCATATTTCACACTTATTCTGCTTATCTATGTGCTCATTATGTTGTATGTGCATTTGCTTTAATTCTCATACTGTGGTAAATATACACGTTGTTGATTATCGAAATCCATCCTCACACCGCTTAATTTTAATGTTTTTTTTAGGGTTCCACAAGATAATCACCACAGAACCCGATTTTTTCCTTCCACGACAGATTGCATTATTCTATTGTTCGTGGTTGGTTGATGATTGCGAAGAATACACTGTCAAAATACCGATTGGAAAGTCAAGAGAGGACTATATAAGGACCACAGTGATTGAGATGATTCTACAAACATATCACTTGTCCGATGAAGGAGATATCGTGATTGAAGAGGTCTCGAATGACCAGATTCAGAGCACTCTTGACATAATCCTTGCTCAACCATTCCAATGGACGGGTAAAGCATTTAACCGATCCTTGATGCTACCCAATTATCGTCTTCTCCTTGATATCGTCCAAAAAGTGTTTCTTGGACATCAAGGCACATTTGACTCAGTGACAGCAGGAAAACTCAAAGTCATGGCTGCAGTTTTGCTTAATCTAAAGGTAAATTGGGCCAGATCGCTGTTGAAACTAATCGTAGATGAAGAACAGCAGATCATCATTCGACTAGATAATGATGGAAAATGCACAAGGATTAATGTCAAACGCCCTCTCCGACTCTCCACCAAACTTAGTACTATTATTGCTGGTTTCTTCCAGCGCGACAAATGGCACAAATCAGTTGACTTTAGCAGGGACTGGATTTTACCAAGGACCAGACATCAGATAGAAATGTCATTGGGCATTGCTTCCCAAATTTTCCTCAAAGTTACGGATGACAAGATGAAACAAGAACTTATCCGTGTTGGCAAATCAAATCCAGAATGGATTGTACCAACGAAGAAGCCAGAAACTATTGGTGAGGCAGCAGCAGCACAAGTACAAGAGGCAGCAGCTGAAAATCGACCTGCCAAGAGAAAGGCAGCTGGTAACCCCAAACCAGCTGCTGCTGCTAAGAAAGCTAAGAAGAAAGTTTCTAAGGAAGGGAAGAGCAAACCAACTGCTCGCAACTTGGAGGATGAACTGGAAGCAACAATTGATAAAACTAAGGAGCCATCTGCTCCGGCAATACATGAAGCTGAAGTCAAGATCGATGCTCACGAGCAGCCAGCTGATGACGCTGAAGAAAGAGTGAAAGGAGCCCAACTACTTTTTCAACAATTAAAAGAAAAGACCACTGACTTGGTACTCAAATCACTACCTGGCATCAAGCTTACCCCAGCTTCACTTGAAATGGCTCAGCGGTTCCAAGTTTACTTGGAAATATGGGATTGTAAATTCTATGTTTTGGAAGCTATTCTTCTCCTATTTTCCATCAGCGAGCTGAAGGCTGAAGAAAACAAGCTGCAAAAATATTTTGGTTTTCTTGACGTACCAGATGCAAGGCAATACTTTCGAAGCTACGTGCTAACAAAGATGAAAGAAGAAGCTGCAACAATCAATGTCGATCTTGCTCCCCTTTATACAAATGAACGAGATTTCTACATCTCAGCAGTGGACCTGCAATCGGGTGATTTTGACGATATATTTAATTTTGAGGAGAAATCTGCTGAGAAACAACTTGGTGACACACCAACATCTCAGCCCGCTGATAAATTTGAGAAAGCGGAATCATCTGCTGCTATGGAGGAAGTGGCACCTATTCTGGAACCATCTGGTCCACAAATCGCAGAACCAGCTGTCGATGAACACTTATAACAAATACACACTCATGGCACTGCCCCAGATGGCTTCCAACTGCACAACTTGGAGGAATTACTTTCTGCAAACCTTGGCACGCACATGTCAGCAGATCAACTCAACGCGCTTATTCATGAAAGGATTAATAATCGATCTGCTGCGTTGGCCAATTTCATCTTCTCTGCTGCTGAGAGCGCTCTTCATACGATTGAACAAAATGCCCAGCTCGCTGATTCCAAGTTGGCAAGCGAGCTGCACAAGGTTTTGGATAGTGATCGAGAAGTTCTTGACAAATTCAAAGATGAAACCAACAGCAGGATCGCAGCCATTCAAGAGGAGACCAAATCCTTCGAAACCAAGATGCATGAAGCTAGAGCAAAAATGGTTGAGGAAGTCAAAAAGCATGTGGAAAGGCAGTATGAAGACATGGAGAAAACCACAATACCAACTGTGGTTAAAAACGCGCTGCCCACTTTGCTCAAAGCCCAGCTGCCAGAGGCATTGAAAGAAGAGGATGTTGCAACCGGAAATGAAATTTTTCTCATCAACAAAACAATTACGGACATGAAAGTTGCTCACAGCGAGCTGAAGGTCAACTTCAACTCCCACCTTCAAGCTGCCACCAAACAGTTCGATGAAGTAAATGGCAATATTTCCTCGTTCCTGCAATACATAGAAGAATCTGAAGCAAGGTTTAAAGCTCTCAATGCGATGAAATCTCCTCCCTTAAACTAATTATCTCCAAGGAATTCATTGCTGATGTCGAAAAGGGGGAATGAGAGAAGAAAGGTCAGCCCGCTGCTCCCCCTCAAATCAAAAAGAAGCCCGCTGCTGCTATCAAAAAGAAGAAGCTAACTGCTAAACAAGCTGCAGAAGCCAAGCAGTTACAAAAAGAAAATGAAGAAAAACGCGAGAGAGAGGAAGAAGCCAAGATGGCTGCTGACAGGAAAGGGAAGAAAGTCATGACTGAAGAGAATGAAAATGAAGAAATGTTTTTGGATGGATGCACAGCGGAGCAGATCGCTGATCCGGAATTTAGAAAACTATGGAGGGCCGAAAAGCAAAGGCAAGGAGTGACTGGTGCCTTTGATGAAAAGGATGAATCTACTGATGAAGAAGAAGAAGAGCCAACAAATCCGGTATTCAAATTCTTTGAAAAATACCAACTTAAAGATGCTCAAAATCTCACTTGGCTACATGCAAAGAAAGCAACAAGATGGAATCAATTGATTAAAGAGTTTGTGATGCAACATTACTATCTGCTGGATGAAAACATGCAAGGTGGAAATGTGGATGAGCTGTTTAGAGAATTCTTAAAGCAGCACAAGAATCAAACCTTCGTGGAATATTTACATAGACAATCTGCAATGCACAATCATCCACTCACTGCACCAAAGAAAATGACTCTGCTATACCCAAGAATCCCTGGAACCACAGAAGTCGATCACACTGCTGTTTTGAATGCTATCAATCGATCTGCACAGCTGATGGGTTATCCCATTGATTTCAACAATAAAGACTACCGAAGGGTTTTCAATGGAATTTACGCAAGTTTTGGCGTGCCCTCCGAATTAAGACAAAGGGAGATGGTTGAAAGAAGGAGACAGCAGCTGGCTGAACAACAAAGAAGACAATCTCAACCTTGAAAGCATTTTTTTTTAATTTTGCAGCGAACTGTCAAAAATGTATTTTGTAAAATCCTGCATCATTAATGAAGTATGAAAGTTTATTTTGGAAAAACAACCTGATGACAATATCTCTTTGTCCAGGCAATGTTTTATGATTGTCTTTTTACTATTATGCTCCTTTAACTGTTTTCATAAATTAAAACTTCATATATTAAAGACAATATTTGTGTAGGTTTCGACATCATCAAAAAGGGGGAAATTATTGGGAACCCCATGAATTTATATTTTGTTTTGATGATGTTCCTCGAAACTACACTTAAATGTTTTGGAAACCAAGTAGTTACTGTCATCTATTAAGGATTATCTTAAGTGTAATAGAAGCAGATCGTTTTTGGCACATAAATAACGATCTGTATTATTCTAGTAAAAGATATCCTGGACACAATGATTACTATGATAACAAGTTTCTTTTGTTGTAAGTCAGCTAGCTCCCTATATGGTGTGCAGATCGTTTCTTATACATAAATAACGATCTGCTTCTTACATAAGCAGCTCGCTGACATTGTTACTTGTTTCTTGGTTTCAACTTTTTAGTTCATCTATCACAGATCACAAATGTAAAAGTGGTTTGAAGTTTCAAACACTTATATCGATCTGGTTCTCTAGACTAGGTTTAGCCTAGAAAAGGAAAGTATACCTTTTAGAGATTGAGCAGCTCATCTCTTATTAACTACATCAGCTAGCTGCTCAAGGCCAGCAACAGATCGTTTATATCAAAAACAATCTGGTTATCTCTACCACACATACAAGAGATCGTTTTACACCAATAACGATCTGGTCATCGCAATTCAATGAAGAACCAAAGAGATAAAGTTACAATAAGAAGGACAACGAGCTGGTATGACTTCAAATTCAAGCTGCTCCTCACAGTAACTACGGTGGACTGCCGACATACCTAAATTTGTCACAAGTCAACCACTCCATGTATTGTCACATCAACAACATGCTTTAAGGAATGAAGTACAAGAATATCAAAATTCCAGTACGGTGAATCATTCCCAGTATGGCAATACATTGGGAAATCTCATGAAAGGTGGTAACCACTCTCATTTTGACAGCGCGTGCTTCAACATCACTGCCATGCATTTAATGCAGTCATTAATGCGATGAAGAAGGACATCTTCTTCTCCAACGGATAGTTTTCTTCAAGAGGCTATAAATACCACCTTCACCTCCAGGAACGAGTACGAGAATTCACAATTACTAAGCTCAAACTCTGCTTAAATATCTTAAAGTATTCAAAGCTCTAAAAGCACTCCTTCAAGCTCTAGAATTCTCTGAGTGTTTTATTATTCTTTTGAAGATAGTTTTCTGGAAATTTGTTGTTTACAAAACCCAAGTTAGGATCTAGTTTTGATCCAAGATTTATAAGATTTAGATTGTAGTTCTTCAATCTAAGAAGTGTAATCTCAAGTTGTTATCTAGTTTTGATAAAGCTTGAGGCTCGTACTCAACGAGTAAAAAGAAAGGAGACATAGTAGATTTTGATCTAGTTTTGATCGAGCCGTGGACGTAGGGAAAGTTTATCCCGAACCACGTTAAATACCTTGTGTTCTTATTTTCTGTTTTACTTCATTATCATATCCTTCATACTCTTGCATTAACTTGGTTGTGTTAAAAGATTGATTAAAGAAAACGTTTTTAACTACAAAGAACATTAACCACCGAATTCCGCACGCAACATTAATCAAGGTTAACTTTCTTAAAGTTAATCTTATTAAGTGTTTCTTCTCACCTAAGGTTTATTTGAGCTAAGTTGTTTCTTCCTCACAAGAAGAAACCCTAAGCTAACCTAAGCTATCTTTATTTATAAAGTGTGCTTAAGCCTTATACTTGAATTTTGAACAAGAAAACCTAAAAAGTTTGAATTGGTGTATTCCCCCCCCCCTCCCCCCCCATACACCAATCTAGCTCTTTCGGGACCAACAACGTACATAGAACATAATGAATGACGACTTAAATAACATCCAACATATAAACAAAATACTAAGTATTATTTTTATAATAACATAATTTTCGAGATTAACCATTAATATCATATAATTAATTATTAAATATATGAATCATAACCTTACTAATTTTTTCATATCTGCATGATATATTATAACAAATTAAATATATTTTCGTTAATTATATATTACAACTTACATTATATTTAAAATTAAGTAGACGTAGTCATATGATCATATAAAACACTTATATATATATATATATATTTAAAGCATACTTTTGGATTATAATTATCTTTATTTTATTTTGATTAGTTGCACAATTATTTAGATGGATATGCTAGTTTAAGAAAATAATTTAGTATAATTATATCTAGGGGTGTCAAATCGTGCGGGTTGCGTCGTTATCGGGTCGACCTGATAACAATCCGACCTGTTAAGGTCAAACCTGAACCCGACCTGTTAAGCTCAAATCCGAACACGACACGAACCCGACACGAACACGACACGAACCCAACACGAACACGATAATTTTCGTGTTGACACGACACGATAACAAGACGATAATGACACGACACGATAAAAAAAAATAAATTTATACGATAAAAAAATATAAATGCATAATTTTTTAAATTTATAGAATATATTCATTTTTATATTTAAAAAAATACAAAATATTTTGGAAAAAATATATCACAAATTTCATTTACTTCAAAATATACATAGTTAATATATTATAAAATTTTCTTATTAGGTAACCTGAATCCGACCCGAACCCATTAATTTTGTGTGTGTTCGTGTCGGGTTATTGTGTCGTGTCAAAAATTGACAGCCCTAATTATATCATAACTATTTAGCTATGCAATAAAAAATATGTCTTGTTCAATATTTTCAATTATCAATAAAATTACAAATTTTATAATTTATCACTAATATTTATTAACTATAATTCATAATTCATAAATAAACTATTTTGTTACAATTAAAATTAAATATATATATATATATAATTATATATATATATATATATTTATATATACGAAAACAATTGTATATACCAATTTTTCAGGTACATATTGCGGTACGGTATATGACGGTATACCTTGGTATTTGGAAAACTTATACCTTTACAAAGTCACTCAGAAATTAATTCCTTAACAAAGTCACTCAAATTGACATGCAACGTGCCAAACTCTACATGAGATATATTGGTTAGAATTTGAGCTTGTAAATTTCAAATCATTGAGTTTACTCATTCCAGTTGTGAAAAAAGAAGGCAAAAATAGTTGTGCATCTTCATCCACATTGACTCAAAAAAGAGAAGATAATTTTATTTCTTAATAGAACTGGAAAAATAATAAGTATGAATTATTTAGGGGTGATTAAGAGGACATTTGGAGAAGGGAGGGCAAGGAGCCCCTTTAGAGAAGGAGCAGATGCATTTTCCATTAGGTGCACAATTTGAATACACTTCACCATGACCTTTATAACATGATGATTGACACTTGTGGGAGCAAGCTTTTTCATTAGGACATCCCGCGTTTGTGAATGCCGTTTCACAATCAATATCGAAAGGCTTCGCGTTCACTGCACCACAATCCAAAGGAGGCATGAAATCATTACTTGTGACATGATGCCAAACATAAATCGTAACCAACATGTTTTAACAATGATTTTGCTTACTTTTGTTTAGTGTAAGTTAAAATATGTTATCCATGAAATAAATCACGAGATGAACTATACAAATATTAAGAAAAAAATTTAGTACAAAGCAATATATATATATAAAGATGGTGCTTTTTTATGGTATTGGTTTTTCTTTTCTAATTCAAAACATTAAAATTCCTAGTACTCATACATACATAATATATATATATACATACATAATATATATATATATATATATTACAATATAGCCTCTTTAGGGAGGAAATATCAATAATAGTTACTCACATAATTAAATATAGCTACTTTGTGGGTATAAGTATTAAGATGCTTTAAATCAAAAATCCTGACGAGGTGCGAACGACACGATCGTATTTCTAATGAATATTTAATATCTAAAATTGTAATAAGGACCAAATCGACCAGTTCGATCAGTTTGTAATAAAGAAAAATTTGTAAAAGTAACTATAATTGATTTAAAATTAAACCAGAAAGTATTATTTAATAATTACTTATATGAATATTTTGTAAGACAAATAATTTTTAATATATACCAACGAATAACAAGTACAAGAAGGAGAATGATACCAGATATGAGGAAACACAATGCTACGGTTAGGAAAAGAACAAACTTCATTTCCATTCTTAAGAAATATCAGTTGCTTGTTAAAGTGATACGATACATATGAATGATCGCCAAACTTATATAGTAGTAGCCAGGTAGAAAATTATACACTAATTAACTGAAACTTGCACTATCTCATATATTAGAAATCTATATTAAATTCGATGTTTGTTATATGGCGCTGTTTCATATACTAGAGCGTTGTATTAAATCAGATTATGAATGGATTGACATGAGATAAATCTATTGTACGAGAAATATGTAATAGTTTCATTTTTATTTTTAATATGTTTTTGTTCAAGCAATCTTTTATTATAATTTTTATTTTATTTTATTTTCGGCAAATCTTTTATTTCCATTTCCATTTCCATTTTTATTTATTTATTATTTCATTATTTATTTTGTTATTTAATACATGTTACTACTTGAATTGATAATAAAATAAAAAATAGATTTCGTATTCAAAACAATGAAATTAAAATTTTCATTATTTTCCAATTAATACTTACTCATTTTCTAATAAATACTAACTAATTTTTTTTGCTCCCATGTGTGCCAAACATCTGGTTATTAAAGGCATTGTGAAGTGTATTCAAACTGTGCATGTAATGGCAAATGTGAATATGCCCCTCCTTTAAAGGGATCCTTGCCCTATATTCCCCAAATGTCCTTGAAATTGTCTATCCCATGCCAAGTTGTACATATGATATTTTGTAAAACAGGTTCCACATATTAACATACTCACACAAAGAACACAACAGTTGGTAACCCAGTTCGGTGCAACCATCTACGTCTGGGGGGCTTCGCCCAATATAAGGATCAATCCACAATCAAGATCCTCGTCTGGGGGGCTTCGCCCAATATAAGGATCCATTCACTATCAAGAACCTCGAGTTACAAACGAATATTACTCTCTAAGGACTACACACGCCTTAAGAACTCTCTTCACTCTCCAACGCTCTTCTCAAGTGTATTGAAGCTAATCTCTCCCTCGACTAGCCAACCCTAGAACCCGAAAGCCACTAGGATTATCCCTTTGAGTTTATAGAACTCTCAATTACAAAGATCACATGCCCCAACTCTCTAACTCACGCAATAGTTGAGGCAAAAATACAATTACACACGTATGTATGTATGATTACGATAATAAAGAGCTATTCAATAAAAAGCTCACAATCTTCACTCAATATGCAATCACAATATATCGCTCAAGTGGGTAGACGTTGCCAACTTGAGAGCTATGCTTATATAGGGTGTCGTCAAACCCTAGTGTCATCCACTTGCCTTGTATGCGTGTTTCATTGTGTAGAAGATCTTGCATAGTATCTAGGATATATTTCCTTGATCTTGGAAGGGAATAAATCTTGAAATATCTCTTGTAGACGCCGCACGCGTATTTCCAAACGTCCATAATGCTCAACAAGGAAATTACCACAAATAGAAGATTCTGGTACAACTGTCATATTCAAATCCAAGAGACAGATCTTGCGACGGATAACTGAAACTGTTTTACATAAATTCGCCAACATCTTCATGCACTCACAATCTCCCCCTTTGGCATTTATTTAGACCAAACACCAAATATACAAGATCAAAACATAACTGTAGCTCCCCCTTGCTAAGGCACGCATATACGAGATTATCACCTTCATACTCCATGCATCATACTTAACGAATATGACATAATCTCTCAACAACATACATCAACGCATAACCGATCGAAGACATAACCATAAATATGCTTCATCATCACATAACATGAAGTATGGTAATCATCATCAAAGAGCATAGCAAATTAACGATATAATTGCATAGATGAACAGTAAACATCAGATGCAAAAGTTACCAATCATTCATTCTGCCCATCAGAAATAGAGTATCTTAGAAGATCTCTCGGTAGCGGAAACAACCGTTTTAAGTATTTACTAGCCAAAAATAAATGTATCTGAAACAATATCTGAAACACATCATAGGGCATTTGACAAATATAAATTGTCACCAAAGCAGCACATATCACGTACTCCCCCTTGTTTGCTGCATAAGTGCCAAATTTCGGCACATCAAAAGCTTTCTTCCTCACTGTCAGTAGTAATATCTCCACCTTCCTCATCATCATTACCATATTCCTCAACATTATCTCCCCATTCCTCGGCATCTGGGTCCTCCATATCTTCATCATTAGTTGCATCTCGAACCCTGGATGGTCCCTCTTAAGGGTCATGCTCTTGTTGGAGTTGGAGATCACGAAGAAGCCCTGCAATCTGGCAATCTAATACCTTTGCTTGGAATCCTCTAGAATGGACTTGCAAAAATGATTGTACTGCTGTTTGAGCTCCAACATCACACGGGTGGTCATGATAGACAGATTAACAGATAACATATAATCAAGAAGTTGTCTCCTGGGTAGTTTCTTCTGCTTGCTTATGAATTCTCCTCCACTATCACGAACATTGAGCTTTTCATCAAATGACTTGGATATAAATGGAATAGGAGCAGGAATCTTTTCAAACTTCTCTTTTTCAAGATTGAGAGACACTTGGCTGCAGATTAACTCATAGATAAACCCTGGGAACCCAATAGGCTTACTGTAGGATCCAGGACGCTCAGCATGGCCCTTGAAAAAATTAACCACCATAGCCCCGAAGTTAATAGGGACACCTTTTCCAATGCGAAAGAGAAGAGTGGCTAGGATATGATTGACGGTGGATCTATGGGTCATAGGCATCCAATTATTAATGGCAATCTTATAGAGTACCCAAATTTAGAGGATGATAAATAACAAACTTCTTATTCCTAGTAACATCCCAAAACTGCCTATGATGGTCATCACGAATAATAGGCATAAATGAAGAACGAGAAGTGTTACCCCTAATGTTTGGAGTGACACTGCCTATGTGGCTACCCCCATCATCTATTGCAAGAACTGATGGCTCACGTTCTCACTCAAGCTCAGGTGTGGGAACCTTTTGTGCCTTCTTCTTCTTATTCCTTCATTGCTTGCGCCTAGTAGCCTTGGCATCAGCCTTGGGTTTGGCTAATTTCCCACGAGTTCTTCGTCCTGGAGTATCCTCAAGTGCAAGTGTAGAAACCCTTTTAGGGTTTGCTTGCTTCCTCAATTTCTTCCTTCTAACTTTCACAACTTCAACAGAGGTTGAGGGATCAGAATCTGGAACTTCCTCTTCAATAGGTGACCCCTTTTCATCTTCCTCAACGACATCTTCAAGTGCCGGTTCTTGAAACACAGGTATGGGAGAGGGGATCTTCTTATGTGACTTGGAAGAATTTCCCTTCTCTGCAGCAAAGATCAGCTTCCTTTTGGGTTTCTTTTTCTTGTTCTTCCTTTCCTTAACTGCTTTGCGAATACGAGCAAATTTGACTAAGGTGCAACCTCTGTATCTTCAGAGACATGAGTGGAAACGCGACGAGAAGATGGGGATGGGTTCTTCTCAGATGAGGATGAAGAATAACCCGCTTCCTCTTACCTTTGGAAATAAATTCAGACTGCAGTGGCAGAGACTCAGACGATTCGAAGAAAGAAGCTTGAGAATACCTTGGTGAAGACTTGTCCGATGCCATGGGGAGAAAATATTTTCTAGAATGTAGTTTCTTTGAAAAATGATGTTGCTTGGAGATAATAACAACCTTAATCATAAAAGAGAGGGATAATTTGAATTTCAAACCCAAATGTAATCATGAATAACCTCTCCAACTTCATATTACCAATATCAAGACAAAAACCGCCACTTTCCCATTGAGGTGACGTGCATGTCAGAATTCTCGGGCGCGTCAATTCACGCGCATATAGTAGAGCCATGCATAACAGATTCTTCTTTCTATCTCACCAGCAGTTGTACAGAAACATTCTGGAACACTTAGAGAATGAGAACACCAACGATCCAGAACTAACACCAACAATCCAGAAGTAGTACAAAAATAAAAACAAACAAGCAGAACAAATAAAACGCACTATGTACAGTCCATTGTGACAGACACCAATGGACAAGATCTTAAGAAGGATAGAGATCAAGCAATGCAGAGTCCCAATGCTTTCCTTATGAACTCATACCTTTCCCCATCAAGTGCTTTAGTCAGGATATCTGCGAGCTGATCAATACGTGTTGAATTTGAAGGATATTTTCTTCCACAAGCTCTCGTATGAAGTGATTGGATTCTTGGACAAATCGATGGCACCTTTGTTGTCACACAATAACTTGAAGTTAGTTGTGTTTAACCCATAGTCATTCAACATCTTTGTCATCCATATGAGTTGGGTGCATGCCGTTGCTGCTGCAATGTGTTTATCCTATGCACAAGAACAACTAGTTCTATAGGACATATGGTTTT